>CAMOHE010054230.1:9905-22897 GCA_946598075.1 Artocarpus hirsutus | reverse complement strand
TAAATTCTAACGATGAGCTGGCGGACGGATGATATGTGCAGATTGGGTATGGAGTCCGCTGCTGAATGTTTCCGCTGTACATATAATAAGTTATTTTGAAAAGGAATGTTCGAACAGGAAAATGTTATAAAAGTAAGAATGTTTATGTAAATACAAGGTTGAGAAAGTATTTTGGAGGTTTCTGAAAATTATAGTATGTAAAATATTTATTCAGTTAAAAAAAAAAAAAGAGTTCCCTCAATTTTTGGCCCTAAGTAAGTAAGAAAAAGGTTTTAATCACAGTCCGAAAAGGCGGGATGTGACAATAACTTTAACTTAATTTATAAACCTCACATTAAGGAGGCTGAGACGATACTTACTTATCATATTTGCTATACTTTCTTGTTACCTATAGTGAGCTTATCAAATGCTAACATATCATATCCTATAACTTGGCATTTAAACATTAAGCATATAGCAAATGCAAACAGGTTGCAAAACATCACTTGATCTTTAAAACATTATGTATAACAAATGCAAACATACTTTGAATATAATAGTTGCAAATACATTGTAAATCTTGACTTGAACTTTAAAACCTTATACATAACAATTGCAAATATAAAATATATTTAAAGCATTTGAAATTCATTTACGTCATGTCGCAAGTAAGGTCTGAAACTTACTTGGATAACGATTTGGTGCTCCCATTTCATTCCTTTTTCCTTTTATTCATCGACTTATGTGTCTTGTTCAAATGATACATGACTATTAGCTAACCTTTCTTCTTATCAATCTACTTAATCGATAACATAACTTTAAATGTTAAACGTTCATTCCATTTACTTAACTTTGTATCCTATTGTTTTATCTTTTCTTTACTTAACTTGCATGCCCCTTAGTTAAATTTTCCATCTTCCTTAAGGGTTTCATTACTTGATGTTTTACGGAACATTTTCTGTCTGAGGGCATTTCGCTAATTCAAAGTGTTCAGGCTCCGTTTTAGTGGTTTTCTTAAAATGATTTTACACTTATGGGTGTTTTGTAAGCCTCGTAACTTTACTAATTTTCTTGTTACTTTACCATCTCGTTATTTACGGGTTATGAAAAAATTCTCGCTAAGAGGCATTTTTCTAAATTGGGCGTTTCGGGTCCGTTTTGACCTTTTTACACAAGTTGACCATTTTACCCTTGATAGGTCTTTGAATTTCAAAACATGTTTTAAAACAAAGCTTACATTCTCTTGTTACTCGTTGCATTACGAAAACCCAAACATTGGTTCCCTTTTAGTAAGAATGTGTTTCATCAAAACTTTACGGTTTTGACTCGTAATACAAAAATCTTAACGTTTTCGCCCTTAACGTACTTCTTATTCTTTATTTGATAAAATCTTTAATTTCTTTTAAGCTTAACATCTGTAGTTGCTCACTGCCCATTACAATATAGAGATTTAGCACCTTGCAGTGGAAATACAAAATCTTGACATTTTTGCCCCTAGGACCAAAGACGACCACTTTATACCAAAACGTTCAAGTTTTTGCAATAACTAAAGCTCACAAAAGCTCCTTGATCGAATTCAAAATATTTCATAATGCTTTTCTTTTTATGAAATTTTATGCTTAAAATCTCGTAAAATTTATACCTAGAATTCAGTATAGAATTTTCGCAAACTGTCCATAATTTTTAACCATTTCAATGAGATGAAAAGAAAATGTTATGGTATTTTTTTTATGTAATAAGTGCTTGATTTAATTATTAGAAAGTATTAAATGAGATTAAACCTTAGAAAATCAAGCTAAGATGAGTTAAGGCACAAAAAAATGTGTTTAAGACATTTTTGAAAGAATCAAATGTTTTAGGGCCTTAGAGACTGAACTATTTTCTACATTTGACATGAGATTTAATGAAAATGCTGATTCGGACAACTTTCATGAAGAAATCCCACTCTCGAATTCGGATCGGAGCAAGTAAAAAATGTTGACGATCTTTCCTTTTCAAGAATGTCATATCAAACACTTAGCTTGCTTAAACTTAGTGTTTATGACAAAGTTGTCACACTTTGTCTTTTTAACCTTAAACCATAGTTTTTAGTCTTTCCATCATCATCATTATCAACATAACCCATAATAAAATCATACCATAAAGTCTCTTTACAAGCCATGACCTATATATACCATAAATTACATATTAAACACTAGATATGTATAAACTAAACCAAGCTTAGGTTTCAAGCTCTTGTACCTCCTCTTTGGTGCTTAAAAGCTTTTCTTGACAATAATCATAACACGTCGCACAAAAATCTTGTCCAAAATACGAGCAAAACCCCTAGAACACAATAGGTAAAATTAGAGTTTTTACCTTGAAAGTCCTTAATCTTCATCAAGAACACTAATCCATGCTTTCTTAGATGTTTTGGAGGCTTAAATCATCAAGATTTTGAGAGAGTAATGCTTAGGGGAGGGGTAGCTTTCACGGTGGAAATGGGAGCAATTTTTATGATGAATAACTAAACTTTTCTTTCAAATAGGTCCTTGGCCTTATAAAAACTCAACATAGGGACCCAATTTCAATAAAAGAAAACTGCTCCTTTACACATATAATCTTTGGTTTCCAAGGGGAAGATGTGGCCTCCTTTTCCTCCTTTGGAGTGTCACTTCTTTTCTTCCTTCATGGCCTATGCAAATGATGACAACATTTAGTCATCTTTTTCAACTTTGATGACTCACTTACATTAGTCATCACTTAAACATTTTTGTAGTGAAAATTTGGCTCCATTTGCACTGCGAAAACCGAATGCACCAAGGGGAGAATGTGGCTTAATTTTCAACTTAGTCTTTTACCTTTTTAAGTCATCACTTTATTGACTTAATTGCAATTAAAATTTGCATTCTATTAATTCATCAAAACTGGATTCCAAGTACGGAAAATTGTGGCCTTTTTTTCTACCTTAGAAGTGTCACCAAGTGGGCACCATATTTTCCTTCTATACTACCAGTACACTTTTTCTATATTGTTATAAATTTACACAGTATTCCTTACTTATCTATATCCTCCACAAAGTATAATTCTGATACTGTTTAACTTTATGCAGTCTAATTTATATACTACATTACTTTATGCAATGTAATTTCTATACTGCTTAACTTTATCAGTGTAGCTCCTTACACTACATTACTTTTGCATCATAATCTCTATACTGCTTAACTTTATCAATATAATTCCTTACACTGCATTGCTTTATTAGTATAATCTTTGTATTATATTATTCTAAAATTGTATAATTTTTCATATTTCTTTATAGTATTTTTCGTAAATTGTATTTTTTTGTCTTAACATTTGTTACAACACATTTTGCAATAATTAAGCTTTTTAACTTATTTTTATATTCTTCCTTTCTTGTATAAAACTATTGCATGATTTTTTTACCTTAAAAATCTCATTTTCATTTTTATGAAATTTATCATAAAAATCGGATTAAAAGAATAATCCTTGTGACACGTATTTTGTTTATCATAATCCTTTAGTTATTATATATACAATGCACTAGAAATTCTTTAGTGTCATAACTAATTGTCTGTGAAATTTATTCACAACCTTTCTAGATGAATGAATCCTAGAAAAACTTAAACATTTTAGCTAGCTCTTCTAGTTTATAACAAAGGGGTTCTGCAAAATATAACAAAGTTGGTTCATAAACTTTAAATAGAATTTTCTTGTACCTAAGGATGAAAATATCTGTATTGGTAGAAATAAAAGTTCTTTAATTTTATGAAAATTTAGAGGAAAATATAGATATCAATGGAAATTTGGCAAAATTTGTGGAAATTGTAAAAATTTGCATTGAATATAACTCTAGCACTTTAGGGTATAATAAACTTTTAAAAAACATAAACACACTTGATTTACATATAAAACTTCATACACATTAAATCTGTTAATACTAAAAGGAAGTCTGTAAAGTTCGAATATAGTTTGGATTCCATCTTGATTCAAATAATATTCGTATCATTACATGTTATTCTAATAGTGCTGAATATATATATATATATATATATGAACATGTTACAAATAGCTTACACTTATTCGTATCATTACATGTTATTCTAATAGTGCTGAATATATATATATATATATATATATATATATATATATATATATGAACCTGTTACAAATAGCTTACACTTATTGTAAAGTAACTTGAAAGACAAAAACATAATGATCTATAGTACAAATATTAAGAAATCATTCAAAGGAAAAAAATTGCTAACGGTTCACGGACACATGTTTCAATGCATTAATTATCGTGACTTCCCAAAGGAGAGTCATGATTTTACTAAAATTTTGCAAAGATTACATTGCAATTTTTTTCAATGTCATTTTAACTGATGTTTACCAATATTTTCTTAATATTCTATTGAAACCAATTTTACAACAGAAACATATCTTAGGACCCTTCAAAGACCAAAATTTCAGAAATTTCAACGAAATTTGCGTCCTCCGTCGTACCTACACAGGGAATAAGAAAACATGTGAAACAAGTATTCACAGGCCTTTTCAATTTTTTGATTCTTGTTCAACTATCATGTTAGCGAAAAGTCCACGTGCTCATACTGCAAAAATTTAGGTATCTTATCTTTGATGTAGAGCCACAAATGTTATCCTAAGAGTTGGCTTTTTTTGAACTAACATCGTAAGAGGTTTTCCTTGTCGCTGATTGCGACTTTTATGTCGTAATAGGTGGGTTTTGCTGAAACTTGAAAACTTTTCAAGCAAGGAAAATATTCTTTTTTTTTCTATTACTTTTTTGAAAAACTAAATAATATACATAACAATATATACAATTTCTGCTAGATCTAATATAGGAAAAATACAATTGTATGTTCTTAGCATTAACTATAGCAATAGTCGGTCAATGATAATATCCCAACAGTCTTGGCATGGTATTAGCTGGCACAATCGTAAAAGAAATGGAGGCAATAATGATATCTTGAATATCTTGAATTTAATCAATCAATATTAGCTGGCAAATCGTAAAAGAAATCGAGGCAATAATGACATCTTGAATATCTTGAATTTAATCAATCAATATTAGCTGGCACAATCGTAAAAGAAATCGAGGCAATAATGATATCTTGAATTTAATCCATCAATATCCAACTCAACAGTATCTCCAACAGCCCCACCCACCACCACCACCACCACCACCAAGGAAGGTGAAGAACTTGAACACCCATCTTGACTAGTAAACTGTGAATGACATAAGCAACCAGGGATTTTGTACAAACATCAGCTAACTGGTGCTGTGAATGAACATATTTAGTATGAAGAACTCCTCGTTGAATTTTCTCTTGAATTAAGTGGCAGTCTATTTCAATGTATATAGTTCGTTCGTGGAAGGTTGGATTTGCAGCAATATGAAGCGTAACCTTGTTGTTGCAGTAAAGTGAAGTAGGTTGAAGATGAGTGTCACAACCCTGATCATTACTTCCAAATATTTTAAAATACACAAATATAATTAATGAGATTTGTAGATTTTTTTTTAAAAAAAAACAATTTAAAACTTCAAAGTGAAAACAATTTAAACTTCTTAGAAAAAAATGATTTAAATTCTTCAAAGGAGAATAATTCAATATTATCAATAATGCAGAAATTATCTTGGAATATTAAATGCATAACAATTCTTAAGTTTTGACAATCCCAACAAAACATATTTTTTTGTCTCAAGTTTGGAAATTATTTAATGTGTAAACACACGATGATAACCTAAAACAAATAACGCACAGGTCAGGCTATATGCATACATGATCCCAAAGCAACCACAATCTCATCTTCACTACGTATGAGCTAGAGGCTCCATTTGAAGTTTCTGTAACACATAACTTAATAATATGAGTGACAAACTTAATAACGAAAGCTTTTAGCTCACAAAATAATTAATTAAAGTTTTATGAGTACATCAAAGTATTTTTAATAATCCAATATTATTCAAGCCTAGGCTTTAGTATGGGCTTTATTATCATTTTTTGTGGGCATAATTATACAAGGGTACTAATCACCTTGCGGGAACTAATCTCCTAAATAATAAAATAAGGACACTAATAACCCTGCAGGAACTAATCTCCCAAATAATCACTAATCATCTTGTAAGAACTTATCTCCCAAATAATAAAATAAGGGGTATTAATCACCCTGTGCCCGGCGCCTTATAAACCACAACACTAAGCCATGTTAAAATGTCATGGATTCAAATATAACTTTCTCAATAATAAGATCATGCATTTTAAAGATAATCATATAAATGTATCATTTCTCAAATATCCAAAATCATGATAAATATGCAGAGGATAAATTATACTTCAAATATACAAAATACTAAAACATACAATACCGTTATGTGTTACAGGTGAGCACTTTACTTGCAAATTATCCAAAATAGCAAGCGTGGAAAGGTTGGCCTCTTCATGGAGCAATTGTATGCTTTAATTCCTAATATTATTAATTTACCATTTAGTCTTAAAAATCATTATCACAATGATTTAATGACATCACAATTCTAGTGGAGCAATCATATAGTGAAATTACAAAAACAACACTATAAAAATTTCAAAACTTGGATAGTTTCACATATTTTTCACTGGCAGCCATCAATCAATGAATTTTTTAAAATTACACAAAATTCCAATTACTCTAAAATTTTTATACAGCATTCATATCATCCATACATATCACTAGATTTAATTTGATAACTTTTTGATTACAGTAGGTGCTATTTTTATATTTTCAAATACTCTACACAGTTTTTGGAAAACAAAACACAGACAACCAATCTTCCATGAATTTTTAAAATTCACACAAAATTCAAAATAGTCTAAAATTTTTACCAAGTATTACAAACATTTATATATATATATATATATATCACTAGATTTAATTTCATTACAATTAGATCATTGAGGCCATTATTTCTTGTTTCACAAATTATAATACTGTTGCTAGAAATATAGTTCCGGCAAAATATAGTAAACGAATCTTATAAAAATCATAAAAATT
Source organism: Artocarpus hirsutus (assembly GCA_946598075.1). NCBI lineage: Eukaryota > Viridiplantae > Streptophyta > Magnoliopsida > Rosales > Moraceae > Artocarpus > Artocarpus hirsutus. Next base: position 15,868 of record CAMOHE010054230.1, on the reverse strand, counting down.
TTAAAGGTTTTGAAATTTTTATAGGATATACTAGACATCTAAACAAATTACAAGATTTTATCTTATCAAGTTTGAGCTACTATAAATATTTTTTCTATACTTTAGAATTCACAAAAACAATCTGTCATTATAAACAACCTACAAACAATCAACTATTAAGGAATTTTTTAAAATCATACAAAATTCCAATTGATCTAAAATTTTAGTATAACATTTCTAACATCTCAGTATAATACCAGATTTATTTTCATTTTGTTTGGAGTACTCTAAGTATTTTTCCAATATTCCAAATTTTACAAATAAGTTTCTGAAAAAATGTTGAAACAATGAGCAGGTATACTTTCTAAGATTTTTTTACTACACTTCTATAATTTGTGTGAAGCTAAAATTTTGTAGATAATAACTAGACATATAAATAAGCATTTATAAAATTTTCTAGCATTAAACATAATTTGTAACATAACCAAACAAAGCATCACATTTGAGGGTAGTTTAAGAATTGTAAGAAACAACATTTAGCATAGGTTTTCTAAAAATATCAAAAATAGTGTATTTGAATCCGAAATTTTTTATATAACATACTAACCATCTATATAAATCTCCAGATTCAATTTTATCCCATTTACATAACAATAATTAATTTTCTTATGTTTCATAGTTCACAAAACCGTTGTATACTATCAGCAGATTTCCTAGTTTTTTAATCAAAAAATTGGAAATTCATAAAGAATTGAATACAACTCCGATTTGGACTCATAATAGATTGTTAGAAAGCTTAGGATGTCAACTATTTAAAAATGAAAACAAATCCTCAAAAATCATTTTCATTGAATCCTAGAATTGTAAGAAATAGACACTACCCAAGAACATAAAATCTTGAAACTTTAACATGTTCATCACACAAATTCAACAACATCTAGCCAAAAGATCAAAACATTTACCACATGAAATATTCAAATATATATATATATATATATATAAACATTTTAAGAACATTTTTGGGGTTAAGAAAACCTACCTGTTTGAAGACAAAATCTTGAAGATGCTCGCTCTTGAATCCTAGTGCTAGAATTGATTTTTGGATGGATTTTCTCTAAGAGTTCTTGTGGATTTCTCTTGGTTTCTCTCAAGGGAAGGTGGCTAGAACTTTCTGAAGTTCTCTACATATTTTTGGTGCCTTAGTCGTGGAAGAAGAGAGGATAGGTGGGGAAAAAGTTATGGAAGAAAAGAGAGGGTAGTTTAGCTAAGTTATATATTCAAGTACCAACAAACGTCAAAGAGAGCAAAAGGGCTTTGAAGATTTTGGTGTCAAAATATGGATGTTAGGTCTAGAAGACTCAGAGAAACAAGCCCCGATAGGGCAAAAGTTTGGCTGAGGTCAAACCCATCAAGAAAGTCCAAGTTGTCTATTATCTCTCAAGAAATGGTCATCTTGAGCGTCCTCACTACATGGAAGTATCTCATTTAGCCGATCAACCACTTCGCTTAAGAGGTATTTAAACTTGAATTTTTTTGCCGTCTTTCCTTTATTATCATAATTTGCTTGTATGTATTTGAAAAGGAAAAAAATTGTAACATTTTTTCACTTATTTTGAAAAAAAAAAAAAATAGATGTCATGGAATGGCTCACTATTCCAGGGGGAAAAGGAATGCTCTCACTCTACTCTTGGTCTTGCAAAAGGTACATTTCTTTTACATTTAAATTAACATTTTTCTTAGCTAACGTAACTTTGCTGAATTTTTAGGAGCTACAAGCATGGTTATGTGTGGAACGACTTGGTTGAAAATGACATAATCTATCCAACCGAAGGAGCAGAGTATGTCCTCAAAGGTTCCGAACTGGTTGAAGGATATTTCAATAAATTCTGTGTTTTAAGTTTAACCCCTTAACTTCTGTGACTTAACAAAAACACCCACTTGTGATTCCACAAATTAAAGGCTTTTTTGTAATCAAAAGAAAAATTGCAACAGATTCAAATAAGCAATACCAGACGATGACAACAATACATTCAAGAGCTAAACTTCCAACCAACACAGAAACCCAAATACGACTACGATGAAGAGAAAGACGGGGAACAAGAAGAAGATTACAAGCTCAACCACACCAAGGTCTCGCTGCTCTAGAGGAGTCTCCACAGATGAACTCGAAGAACCCTCGCCCAACAAACCCAGGCCCAACAAACCCAGGCCCAAAATACCCCTTCCGAGCCCACTACCACTCTGACCACTCCGACGACTCCCTGTCGATAATCACGGCCAACAAAAACAAAGAAAACGAACAACAACCGGTCAAAAAGGTTCAATGAACATGTTGGTAACTCCAGTTTGACTCGAAACCACTTGAAACAGTGAAAACAAGCTCAATCATGGTGGCGACGATGAGGACTTTTGGTCTACGATGGGTAGAGGAAATTTCCAGAAATTGGTTGGGGCGTCTTGCCTGCTGTCGCCTCTGGTTTGTTTGGCACCAACTGAGTGAACACTGCCACTGGAAATGGCGAGATCAAGCAGTGGAAACGGGCTTCTCTATCGGGGTTTTTCTAGCTAGAATCGATCCCAACCATTGGTGCCATTCTGTTCCTCTCTTTAATCTAAGTCTGTCGACACCAAGATCATGTCGATCGGTCTTTGGATAGCGGAGAAATCACGTCAGAGAGATAGTGGATTTCTGCGGCTTTGATTGGCGATTGCGGGCTGCTCTGGCGACTTTTGATCATCACAGTATGCATTTAGTTCATCATGATCTATCCGTCGTTGTAGGAGGTTTTAAAAATAGACACCCAATTCTTGGTTTAAGTTGGAGGGGAGAGAGAGAGCAGAGAGAGAATGGGCTGATTTCATTGGCTGGATTTGTTGTGTCCATAAATCTATAGACATTGTTACAGGTCCGTAGATTTTAATTTATGTCAGTGGTCAGGTTGATCATATTTTTAGTACGTAAACTTTGAAATTTTTATAATCTTAATTGTATTTTTAAAATTGTAAAATTTTTTGTCATCTCTAAAAATAACTAAATAAATTTTAAGTTTCTTATTATTGCCTTATTAAAATCTTTATACTGTTGTAAAATCATTTTCATAATTTTATACTTATTTTTTGAATTTAATAATTTTATTGAGAAATGTAAAACCTTGATGATTTTGTTTTCAAAATGGATGATTAATTATTTTCACAACTTCATGTGCATATATATTATGTATTTAAAACTTTGATCGAAACTTAAAATTTGATTTCTTGATCAAAATAATATTTCATAAATTCAAAAACTTTAAATGCTAATTACTATATAAAACACATATTTTTCATTAAAATCCTCATATTATAAACTTCTAATTTTATCATAAAAAATAATAATAGTAATAGTTTATAAAAATTTTCGTAAATTAAATTTACTATCTGCAAGTCAATTTAATTCAAAATATAGAGTTAGTACAATTACGTGTTTTAACAGTATAACTTGAACTTCTCGTAAAATGCTGTTTATGGCTTTACATCTAATCTATAGATGTTTTTTAAACTTTCTATAATCACTATACTGATTGAAATTTATCCGTTTGTGATTCTACATTTGCCTTAAAGGCTCATGTAATGTTTGTGGACTTCATTAATGTTTTTGTTATACTAATAATAATTATTACTATTGTTAATTACACACAGTTAGTTACATTTGTAAAAAACTAACTGTAAACATTTAAGATATTGTGAACTTTTGAATTTCTAAATTCCTTTAATTTTTTTTTCATACCTTATGATCTCATGAAAATCGAGATCGATCTTGCATACATGAACTTTATTGAATTATACAAGCTTAATTTAACACATTGAATAATTATTCTTAATTATTCGAGTGTACTATTATAACATTCATTTTGATATGTTTCATACGTAAATTGTACATTTATGACATTATTTATTTCTAAAGTCTTATAGCTATTAAAACTTTCAAAATGCACAGCAATCAAGAAAATTCATAATCATAAATCGTGATAAAGTCGCGATTTAGTCTTAAAGTTTTCAGGCATTGCAAAACATTTCTAGCCTTGAACTGAATTCTTACCATTTTATCTTTGTTCTCAAAGAAACTTAAGCTTATATATTCTAAACTTGTACTTCCTTATGAATTAATGGTATAGTGATGAAAAAACCCTTAATTAATCATACATATTAATTTTTGGATTTTTTGGGTCATTACAACCACAATAACAAAGAAGACGAGCAACAGAGATAGGGGGAAGGGGGATGGGGGAGAGGGGAGAGGGGAGAGGCGGAGGTGGGGTGGGAGGAAATTTTGGTATTTTTATATGTTGAAAATATGATTTTAAAATATTGTGGTATTTACTTACACCAATAAAATGCTATACTATAATTTTTTTATGATGTTTCAAATTATGCTTTTTCCCTCATTCCCCATTCAAAAATTTGTAGTTGGGCCTATAAAAATAAAAGAAAAATAAATTTCTCTATGAAATCCTTACAATTAAGAAAAGTTCAAAACTTTAAACAAACATATCCAATAGTAAATTAATTCCCGTTAGGCAAACAAATTCCAGCTATTCGACATTAATAAAATAAGAAGGTAAAGAAACTCGATACACTAATGTAAGCCATAATTAAGATGTAAAAGAAATAAAGAAACTCAATAATATAGAGGCTGAAAGTTTTGATAAATATTGGCTTTATTCAGCTCCAAATATATAATTGCCAAATTCCGATATATTGGGTTAATCACATAACTATACCTCCTGGTCTATATTATTTCTCAATTTGTCTTTTTATTTTTAGAAACTACAAATGTATCATTTGAATTTGAAAAACTTGTTTTGATTTTATTCTTAGCAGACTTTTTTGACTTAAAAAGTTGATTAAATTTAATTTGTTTATGAAATATATGTTTCTTCTTGGCAAAAATTTAAAGAAATATATTTTAAAATTTAAAAAGACATAAAACTTAAGATCTTTTTTTAAAATTTGATATTTCGTTTTAGGATTTTTTTTGTTTTTAATATATAAAATATTTATCATAATTATTTAAGGGTTGTCATATTGCTTTATCCATTTTTTTCTATTCATGGTAATGAAATTGAAATAAGTTTTTAAAATTTCAAGGATACATTTATAGTTTTTAAGAAAAGATGGATAAATTAAGAAATAGTTAAAACTAAAAAGTACAATTATGCAATTAATCCTATTCAAGAATGGGAATACATTCAGCTAAAAAACAAAACAAAATGATCACATTCAAATTTTATATTTTGTTTAGATATAAAATTCAGCAAGAAGATCCACATAAATTCGTTACCAAGGCCAAAAGAAAATAAACAGTAACCATCATAGATGTGCTGGCATACAAAGCAGTATGTAAAAATAATAACCAAATGACAAGAGTTGAAACACACAAGTGGCCTCTGCAATGCATTTTATTTATTAGTGGTACACAACAAAGTAGCATCAATGACGAACAATGCTCATATCAATTTGAAGACTCGCCAACTCTCATGCAATCGAGCAACTACTACTTTACCGCTTTGAGAGCTCTGTATTCCCTACGCACAAGATCAAATTGACATAAAATTAGCAAAAGACTAATTAGGTGTGACGACCCTCACTTACGTGGCCGTCACTTAACTTAACTTGGTCTTAAACTTAAACATACTTATTAATAAAGTACAAAATTTCAGGATAAATTTTTTTTTTCTTTTTTCTTAAATGGATTCTTGCTATCAAATCCTTGGCATATAGCTTTAAAGGAAATACTAATTGTTTTCCAAAACTTAGTAATAAATGAATTCTTAATAATAAAGAATTCTCAACATACAGCTTTAAAAAGATATAATAATCATTTCTTAAAACTTAATTTCGTAACTTAACAAAATCCATAAATTTCTTAAACATGATAATAACGTAATAATAATCATTACGTTTTAACTCAATTATAATTTATAAATCATGATCATTTACATAAC
>CAMOHE010054229.1:32260-80464 GCA_946598075.1 Artocarpus hirsutus | reverse complement strand
ATATATAGCACTTATTAGTGCCGGCTTTGCATTCCCCTGCATGCCTTTTCCCACATTGACTGCAAAGGGGTTTGTTGTTTCCTCCATCATTACTTCTTTTCTGGAATTGACCCTTTGGATTCCTTGGACTACTCATGTTCCATTTCCTGTTATTGCCAACATTACGGCTGTGTCCTACTGGAAAGTTCTAGGAGGGCCCTTGACTCGAGCCACTTCCTTGTCCTTTTACTTGGACTACTTGACTTTGCTTAGTTAAGGCCTTCTCTTCCTTCTAGACTTTGAAAATCCTTGCTCTTTTCTCTTTGTCACGGGCAATTCTGAACTTAGCCCTGGCTGCCCATTCAATGCAATCATCTACGTCTTTAGGAGCTTGCCCTCCACTATCAACTATAAGGGCAATGTCAGTTCTAAACATTCTCATCAATCGCCTGATTCGTTCTCGATCAGTAGGTACTAACTCAGGACAAAGCCATGCTAGCTGATTAAACCTCTTCACAGCGTCAGCTATGGACATGTTGCCTTGCTTGAAATTATTAAATTCTTCTTGTTGGGCCGCCATGGTTTCTACATTAAAGTAGGCCCTGCCAAATTCTTCTACAAAATCTAGCCATGTCATCTCATCAACATTCCTTCCGCGTTCTACAGATTCCCACCACCTTCTGGCGTCTTTGGTGTGAGAGAACGAAGCGCATAGGACTTTTTCATGGTCACTAAGTCCCATAAATTTTAGTATCCTTTCGATACCAATAAGCCAATAGTCAGCCTTTAATGGGTCTGTCGATCCATCAAATTTCGGAGCCTTCATCCTCTGAAATCTTTCATAAAATTCGATAGTGGGTGCTACCGGAGCAACGGGGACTACATGATCCGCTTGCTGTGGCGGTGGTACTGGGAGTGGCGGATCTATACGTGCTGGTGGTTCGGGATTCTGGTTAGCTAACGGTTCCCGTAAACCTTGCATTTCTCGCTTCTGAGCTTGGAGCTTTTGTTGCAATTCCATAATCATGGCCATTAGATCCGGATTCATCAATCCTCCAGGTATATCCGCCATCGATGTTAATCGTTATACACCTATTGCATAATTTCGTTACTATATTAGCATATGTCATTAACTTAATAGCATCCAATCCATAAGTGCATATATTTAAATCACATAAATACATGCAACATACACAGTCACATGAACTTAACATCTTGCTTCATACATTTCATTGCATTTACTTTCATACATTTCATTTCATGAACTTTCATACATTTCCTTTCATAAACCTTCATACAATTCATTTCATAAACTTTTATACATTTCATTACCCTTTTTCATTTCCTTTTTACATTCTTCATAACATTTCATACATACTTTCTTTCTTTCATACATAAACCATTCATATCATTTCCGGGAGCAGTTATCACTTCCGGCTACTATACCCTATTGCCGGGAAGGATACCACTTGCCGGACATACATACATATGCAAAAGCCACAAGGCTCAAAACATTACTAATCCTTTATCTATGTACATTAGACTATACAAAAGTCTTCATATATTCTTTTTAGTCAGACTCGACCCCTGACATATCACTTTGGTCGGGATCTTCCTCGGGGTCCTCTTCTTCTTCTTCATCTGAATCTGTAGATTCATCATCACTTGCAATTATGACTACAAGAGGCTCGAGCTTATCATCCATGTCATCATCACTATCATCGTCGTCGTCGTCGTCGTCTTCCATATTCACTGAGGGTCCTTCCAAAGGTGCGACCACATTCTGTGTTGCATGTAGCACTGCCATAAGGAAGTCGTTGACACTGATAAAATTCCCCGGATACTGTATCTGCTGTTGAACTGCCCAAGGTAAATCTCTTCAAACAAGATCGCAGATGCACCATAAAGGTATTTATGGGGGTATCAATGGCATCATGGTTTGGTTTGGCGAAATCTCAAAATATAGTGGTCAACCGGCTCACAGTAAATATTAATTAAACCAAATAAAATATTAGGTTTTATTAATGACATTTTCTCGGTCATTACACTATGTCGCCAAGCTGCCCACACCATCGGAATCATTTGGACGTGTATGACATCTGCTGGGGGTGCGGGTGCGAACTCTACTAGGATCTGTCCTCTAAAATCCAGCCAATCTCTTGGTCGTTCATCTAGTGTAATCCTTAACCACCATACTAGCGCTTCCCTTAACAACAAACCGAAAGCTAGTAAAACCAGGAGGTGCGGTGGTGTGTGGCAAGCATCGAAGGTCACCTCAACCGCGTGAAGCCATTCGGTCAGCACCATAGGCTGCCGACTCCCATGATAACATGGTGGCATCACGTCTCGAAATGCAATAGTTGCTCTTCTATCGGCCTCCATATCACGTTGGGGATGCGGCTCCGTCATGTACTATATTTATCATCGTACTTAATGTATCAATACTATACTTGACCATGCTAAACATTCTTATGCTTAAAATAAAACTATCTTACTTGAGCCATGGCGATGGAGCAGATGACGATGTGCAGTAGGATGGCAAGACTTCCGCTCTGATACCAACTGTCACAACCCGCCTTTTCGGGCTGTAATTAACTTTTCATTTCATACTTAGGGGCAAAAATTTAATTTTTTTTTTAAACTGAAATAAATACTTTACTTTACAATAAATTTGGTAACTCCTAAAATACTTTCTCTCACTTATTTTTACATAAACATTCTTACTTTTACAACATTTTCCTGTTCAAACATTCCTTTTCAAAATAACATATAAAATGCACTGTGAAAACATTCAGTAGCGGACTCCATACCCAATCTGCAAACATCATCCGTCCGCCAGCTTATCATTACGATTTATTCTAACCTTCTCGTCGAAATACCTATAGCATGAAAACTTAATGAGCTAACGCCTAGTAAGTCCCATAAATCCTTCATGGACAATCAATTGAATGCACGATTCAATTATGCTTTCTTATGAACTTTCCTTATCTTCATCATTTCTTATCTTTCCTTAGGGCCCAAGTGTTCGTACCATTGCGCAATATCATTTAGGTCTATATAACACTATGACCATATTTTATCCTTTAAACTCCCCTTACTTCGAGAGACGGTACGACACTTTTCTTAACTTCTGGTGACATACTTACCAATTCATTTAATTTGGTTGTCATACCAGGCATGAAATGATAATCACATGTTATCCATGATATATGAGTTAGTATGCATAGTAGAGTACACATAAGTACCTACTTCGTATACATACACGCATTCATTATTGTATACACTAATACACAATATCTTGTACATAACAATACATAACATGTTATATACTTAGGTATTCTAATCGTATACAAACAGGCATCGATTCTATACCTCTTAGACATTTATTTCATATCATCATACAAGTTTGCATTGTAAAATATATCCTAATATGCATATTCACGCATTCTACACCTATCATTTCATACTGTAGGTGGGAATGGTACTTACTTATTTTTGTGCACTACAAAATCAACTTTGATCTTCGGTCTCCTAGACTCCTAGGATCCTGTTGGCCAATTACGAAACTTATTAGCCAATTTCAATACGTTTCGTCACAAAACGTTTATTACTTAATCATTCGAGTTGTATAACTGTACACAACTCTGTAGATACTGATTTTTTTATTTCTTTCTAATTCTACCCTATCGTTACTTACGAAGGGCAAAAATCTTTCTAATCACTTTCTTTTCCTATCTGTGACCTTATTAGAGCTACTCGAGTTATTCAGGCAAAAATGACGATTTTGCCCTCCGTGTCTTATTGATCGATCCGAGCTCAATTCTGTTCTTCTAACAAAAACAGCCACACATTAACTTCAAAATAATGTTCTAGTGGCTCGAAACCCTTTTTTTTTTACACTTAAGCCCCTTTTTTATAAAACTTTACGGTTTGGCCCTTATACCAAAAATTGTGACAATTTTGCCCCTAAGGTTAAAATTTTCTCTTTACATCAAAAATTTCTATTTTTCATAAGAAACATTTTGCTCATAGTAACACACCTTGAATCATTTTAAAAAATGACATTTTTGCCATTTTACCATATTTTCACTTTTACCAAATTCTTGAAAATTCAAAAACTCATAAACGGTTGAGTTTTTGGACTAACCATCCAAGATGCCTAACAGTTTAGTTGAGATCTACAACTTTTGTGTTTTAACTTTTCTAAAAATCTCACTGTACATGGGTGTTTTTGGCTGTTTTTCATTTCTGCCGAGAAAGAAAATTTTCTTTTAATTTAGTCCCTTGGACGTTTTTGTCAAATTCCTTTTCAAAATTTCAAATCTACCCCTACAGAGTCTATTTCATGCCTTACTTAGGTCATTTTCATGCTCAAATCTCATTTTTACACAATTTAACCATAAAATTGCAAAAATATTGTTTTATGCAAAAATTGTCGTTTTGCATCATAACTCAAAATTTCATCACTTAAACATGCTATGCATCACCCTCACATGAAATTTCATTAAACATAACCTCAAAAACTCATATGGATTTGAAAAAATAAAAATCCATTAAAATCTAAAACTTTGAATACCAAAACATACCAAAATAACCTCTTTTTTATTTCTAGCTTTGAAATTCCTTGTGATCTGCCTCTAAGCCTCCTTTTCATGCAAAAATAACATGGGTTAATATTTCCCCTTCAACCTATGAAAAACCCCTTGAAAACTCAATAAAAAGTTTGAAATTTTACCTTTAATCTTGTAAAAATCCTTGGGGCTTGCATCTAAAATTGTTTTGGGGCTATTTTTGCAATTTTTGAGGTTGAGAAAATTTTCTTCAAAGCTCAACTATGGCTGCTGAATCTTGGTGGAGAGGAAAGAAATGAAAAGTTGTGATAAACAAGCCTTAAATTCATCCTTATCTCATTTGGTGACTCATGGTAACCCATGAGTATACCTCTAGGTGTCATCACATGGTTGGGCCACCTTTTAAGACTTCGTGGCCCAATAACAAGCTAGCAAGTGTCCACTTAGTTGGGCTAAAAATTTACACAGTGTAATTTTTTGTCACGTAGTATTTTCTTATACTGCCATGGTCAAATCAGTGTATTTTCTATTCTTAAACTGTATAAAAATATTTAACTTACTTTTCGTTCAATTTTGGAGGCCAATCATAATATTTTTCGTATCTGTGTTATCACTTAGCAGTATTCTTATACTGCTCTGGCCTCCCTTCTACCCCAGATTAAGGTTCGGACAACCTCTGTGTCCTAGTTGTATTCTAGTGGTTCATTCGTTTATACCATAATTTTACAATTAATTGTGATATAAAATTCATTTTATGGGTATTATTCACAAATTTCTGAGTAATTCAACTCATGAAATCTGTATTTTACCATACCCAATATTGCATCACATTTGCCATAAAATATGCAATCAATGCCGTTTATTCATACTTTATCGTAATTTTGTACAAAAATTACAACTTTTTTACAAAAATCATATTTTTAAAAGTAAATTCATTAGTTAAACCCAATTAAATATTAGGTTTTATTAATAAAATTTTCTCGGTCATTACAAAGACCATCCTATATATAACCATCAAATAATGTGATTAGAACTTGCTATATTTAATGAAAATTATTAGGGTCCGTTTGGTTCATAGATTTGAATAAAAATTTTGAATGAAGATTTAAATTTTTGTGAGAGAAAATACTGTAGCAAAATGATTTGAACCATGATTCGAACCATGAAACAAACGGACTCTGTTCATATCCCACCATGTCCCAGTCCTATATAATTTTATTATGTACGGTGCACTCATTTAATGACTCACTACATTAACGGTTCGGATAAGACCATTTCATTCTTAATAGAAATAACTTACACTAGTAATGGTCAATTAAAAACTCTATACTTTAATCGAATAATTAATTATATGTTGCCATTTTAATTATCATCTTTAAATGTTATTCTCTTGTATATAATGCTTACATACAACATTGAAAGTTACATAGATAATTATATGATTTGCATGATATTCTCAAAGTATTCAATATATATATACAAATGTAATGAATAAATTCCCTTTATTTATTTATAAATATGTCTATTACAAAACATCATATGTTTTATAGGTATATAGCTAACAGACTAAGATGGTAACAACAATCAAGTGCAAATATTGTTTGGACTTGATTAAAATCCTATAAGTTTGAACATCTTTGAGTAAATGGTACTTGTATGCGCATTTAGAGGCACTTCTGAAGATAATTTTGTTGGTTTGGGATGTTAAATGGGACCAAGAAACTCGCCGTGGTGAAGATTTATTGAAATCAATCATGCTTGTATTTGTTTAGGAGTCCCGCATCAGTCAAGAATAGATAATAATAGGACTCTGCTCTATTATAGATATGTCTAGCTCTCGTTATTTGTGCATATTAGAAATCTCTCTTTGTAGTTTTTATTTCAATAGTGTTAAGTTTTTTTTTTCTTTTATTATTTTCGTTTTCAAAAGCAGGATTTATTTGAGAGAAACTGCTTCTTAAAAATTTTAAGGATTTGTATAAAAAAATCTACTTTTCTAAAACTAAAACATACCTGACTATTATTATATGTTGTAGTTGCAATAAATGATTTATTAGCTAAATATATATAGATAATTTGTTTTTTGAAGTCTGTTTTCTCAATAAGAATACCGCAATTTCAGTTATTGGACAATAAAGACCAGAAAAATTTGTTCTTAAGAACTCAAGTTATGCTTTCTTATTTGATGATAGTCGTTGCATGCAGTACATAGATTTGGATTAGCATTATTGCCTACAAGATATATGAATTATTGATAGGTCACGGATTGAATACAAGAACAGTTGTAATCCGATGTGAAAAGTGGACTAAATTTCAGCTCTGTTTTTTTGAAATTTTTCAAAAAAGTTTCCGAGGGTTGGGCTAGTAGACAAAAAGGCCAATAGCAAAGATGGGTGAAAGTGCTAATTAGTGGGAGACAGACAAAACAGGTCACCTAAAAGGCCACTTGATGATCAATTTCAAAAAGCTTGATTTCATTGCCCTTCATGTGACTAATGTAGACTTAATTCATGCTCATTTGGTGTGTGTCTTGGAAAATTAAAAAAAAATAACAATAATAATAATTTCTATTTTTTTGTAAACAACAAGAATAATAATTCAGGTCTTGTAGACGTGCCTCAAAACAATGTTGCCCTCACGTGACATTCAATTTTGGGAGCACGATGAGTTTAATAAGTCACAAGAAGAACTGTTGTGACCGCCAATATTACAGAACTCTTAAATGCATTTACATTATCGAACGTAGGGAAATATATATATAGATATATATATATATATATATATTTTTAAAAATACAACTGGATTTACATACTCGGCTGAGTACAAAATTTTTGTAGAATTGGAGGAATTTCTGGAGGATAGTGCACTAACTAGATACATTATATACTTCTAGCAACAAGAGAAAAAAGGGGAAATGAAGAGTACTACACATCTAATAGACTATGAAGAGTAGGAAATGAACAAACACAAAAGAAGTGGGAAATAGGACCAACAACAATATAATTGAATCTTTTTATCCCACAAATAAACTCACATCCTTAAGGAGCTGCACAAATGAATATATATGCTGCTAAACTAGCAAAAGCAGCCAAATACGAAGACTGAGGAAGTGAGCTTCTAGTCGGTGCTTCGGAAACCGCCTGCATTGATCCGAATGGCGAAAATGTGGGCCCCAACGCGGCCAAGTCGTCGGGGTTCGGAGGGCTTGGTTCAGAGGGAATGGTGGAGACCGAGGAAGAAGTTGGGGTTGGCACAACTCCACCGGGCGAGGGCAAAAGAGGGGTGATATCAGGGGACAGTTCTTGGAAAGAAGGAGGTGGGTTTGTGAAGAATATTGGAGGGGAAGAAGCGAGAGTTGTGGCTTTAGAGTTGTGCTTAGAGGAAGAAGAAAGGGAAAGCAAATGGGACGCTGAGAAGGCCATGATTAGTACTAAATGGAACCAAAAAGAGGCCATTACAATGATGAAGGTATCAATATGTGGCTTAGTGGAGAGTGCCTTCTAATATATAGTGTTTTTTTTATTTTTTTGGGTGTTGTGAGAATTTCCCTAGAAAAGATGAAGAGGGATTACGGTGCGTGTGTGAGAGAGAGTATGTGTGTGGGCTTTTTGGTGGAAGTTATGATTTGGGGCTTTTTAAAGGCATGACTAGAGGCCCTAGGTGGGGTCAAGTCCCACGTGGCAGTCCCACGTGGCAGGTGTGAACTGGTGGATGATGAGAATACAGGTTGGCATGTTTGGGGGAAGGGACGAAGATGGGTAGAATTCTTTTTTTCTTTTTTTTTCAAATGATTTGTTTGAGTAAGAGAGTATGTTTCTCCTTTTTGTTCTTTATTTATTTAATTGGCCCATGGATCTTGGCGTCTTTAGCTAATCCGGAATCAAAGGAAGTAGGTTGTGTTTTAAATTTACATGACTCGAATGTCAAAATCACTCTTTACTGTGTCAGTTTGATAAGTCGGTAATTTGGAAATCATTCAAAAAGTCGGAACTTTTGTGCATGGGGCTCACAAGCGTAATAAGAAAAGTAGCTATCATTGCCATACTCGTCGGTTCAATCATTTATTACCGTTTAATAAACTTTAAAACAACAAATACATTTAAAAATTTGATTAAGACAAAAATACCAATGCAACCAGCCTGTTAATTTGGTACAAACAAATTAGCCAACTTGGATGACAATGATATTAAACATAGTGAAACTGGCTGGTCCTCCAAGGACGTTTGGCAACCCAATTAGTATGAGTTTAAAATATAAATCTTTCATGTGTTACAATGTAAAACACAAAAAATGTTAGTGTAAAGCTCTCCTATAGCACAATATTTGAGTGTTTGGTAACATCGTTAGAACCAAAACAGTGTAACATGTGAGAATTTTACATTGCAGTAAACTTTTTGCTTTACATTATAACATATAAAAGCTTTATCACTATAGCATTTGAACCACATTTTCAAACGCCTTATCCCAAGCCAAAAGTTTGACGTAAACTTCAGTCCGTGTTTTTCTCTTTTCTTTTTTCTTTTTGCCAATGTATCCTGTGACTTGTGATTGGGAAGTGAAGGAAAATTGCACAAGGTTATTAAATAGAACATCACAAGGTTGAACATGTGTAAGATAAAGATTAGCACGTTCACACCCGTAGGATGATGAATCCATTTTTAATTTTAAAGTCAACTAAGCAATCGATTTCATTCTTGTATTCTAGCTACAAAATCAAGAGGGAGAGATTGGATGTTAGCTAGGATGGATAAATGACGAATAGAGTACAGGATTTTTAATCGAAATTGTTGATAGAAAGGACAATTAACGAATTGTTCAAAAGCAAGATCTAAATTAAAAAAAAAAAAAAAAAAATCATCCATAAGAATGGAGATACAAGTATACATGGGATAAACTACAGCCCAAGATGGGCTTAAGTAATTGTAAATACCAGGCAGAGAAGGATTTGGTTGACTCACCAAAACGAGTCATTGACCATTTCCCCATGCCTTTCTTTCATGATCTTCCAAAAAAGTCAATACTCCATGTGCAGTCTGCATTGAAAATGAGAAAGGCGTTAATGAAGATTAGTGACTAGAATTCCAAGAAACATAGAAATAGGGTAAAGAAAAATCCGTACAACTGCTAATGTACCGCTAATGTTTTAAATGCAGCGAGGCAGGCGCTGTAACTCTACTGCAACAAGTGAAGCGGCATTGGCAAAACCAGGAATTCCAGAGCTTTTGAGCTCAGAAAGAATGGCTTCAATCTTTGAAACTTCAGGTATAGATATGGACAAAATCATTGCTTGTGACAGATACTGCTTACAAGCATAGCCAAGAGCATGTAGCATTCGCTGCACCACTAAGTGAGATACGCCTCTAATCCATGACTCAAGAATAGTGCTGACCTTCGGAAGATTGGTTAGCAGACCAGCAGTGGCTTCCCTTGGAGCGGCCTTGAGCAGCAACACCATGCATTCGGAAGCTATATCCGCCATATTTGCTCCATGAAGCCCACACAACTCAAGCAAAACCGAAACATTGCTTCCAAAGTCTGCAATATCTCTTATTCCATGCTGCTGATCTGCGACTGCACCGAATGCCTCAGGAGAACAATCACCTAAAAGAGCAGGTTCCTTTGCATCAATGAAGTCTTTCCTACCAGTGACTGCTCGGAGCAGAAAAGCCTTGCAGAGGCCAAGTGTTGGTTCTAGAAAGTCTTCCATATCCTTTGCATAGACAAACTCCAAAAGATTTGCAATCCTCCTAACAACCTTTAAGTCAGAGAGTAACTTGGATTCCATTTCGGGAGCAGATGCCAGAGCCAGACAAAGCTTGACATTACTAACATTTGCATTTGAGAGATCACCAAGCAAGAACTCAAAGCACTGTGAAATTGTCTTAATATGTAGAATGTCAGAAATTTTAATGTGGTTGAACTCGATGAGCATCACAAGAAGCTTTTGTGCATACATAGGAATGGGGTCTTCATCTTCAATCAAGGCGGGATAGAGAGGAAGAAAATGCTTATTGGAGATGGTCTCCAAATACTTCAACCTATTATCTTCATATCTTTCGTTTAAGAGAATAACCATAACATCAAACAAAATTTTGAGACACAAAAACCTAGCGTCACCATCCTTGTTGCCCTTATACAGAATAGACAAACTTGGGAGAATTTCACGAATAAAAATATCAGGGCTTTCAACTATCACAGGTGATTCCTCCGAGACAGATTCAAGTATTCTGAGAAGGGTTATTTGGAAGTCATCCCTACCCTGGTAGTCAAACGGAAAGCTAGGTAAGTCAGATCAAGGTCAACGACATCCAATTTATATTGATTATCTTTTTAGCTGAGACTTGCTCTCTTTTTAGGCTCTTTAAATAAAACAAATTTACCAACTATTTACCACTGGCTCACTGAACACCCAGACCGATATCAGATGTCTGTTTCAAACAGTCTGATTACTTGTTTTCAAGAATAAGTAAAAAAACTTGAAATTTTGGTTTCAATTTTAACTATTTTAAAATCCGAATGTGTTCTATTGCCTCTGTATCCAGTTAAATTCTAAAAACAACTCATCAGTAAAATTTTTGCTTAAAATGAGTTTGAAGCGATTGAAAATGCTTAATCTGCTCAGTTGAAGCTACCTACCTGAAAAGGAGTCTCGGCAAGTTTGATCAGCTTTGCCAACTGCTGCAGCACTTGAGCATTAACCACCTTGTGCTTGAAAGAGGAACTTCCAAGAAAATGAAGAACCACTGGAAGTAATTGGATATTACTCTTCGGAGCAGCTCGACTAGTAAGGGCAGATAAACCATGGCGCCTTCCTCCCATCAATTGCTGAACTTCTCCTGTTATGATATCCAATAAACCACAAATAGTAGAGGCAGCAACATTTACAAATGCATCCAAGCACTGCTGCAAAAATCGATCCTTCTCTTTGGCCAGTCTGTCCACGACAGAGAGAAATCTTACATTGCAAAAAAATTGTGGTAGCCACCTCCTACCATTCTTGCAAAGGAGGGCAACAAAAACAAGAGCCTTTCCTTTCAAAAATTCACTTCCATGCTCAATAAGAGACAAAATACCTGGGACGAGATTCTTATCCTCTGCTAATGGCAAAAGATACTTGCCAATGTTTGTGAACATATGACTTCCAATCATGGCTGTATTCAAAAGGTTTAAGCTGATTTGCTGCTCCCGTGGGCTACCCTTGACAAGGGCCGATGCCATATCCTTGAATGAGAGTTTTTCTATGACTGATTGAATGCTGTGAGGATTGAAACAAACTAAGCGAACCAAACACGATCCTGCTGTAAGCCTCATGCTCTCCTGTTTCCCAACAGCCCTATAAATATAAGATAAGTTATTTATCAAATCCTGGCTGGTGAAACGCGCCACCCAATGCGCTCCTTGACTAAAAATGTTTTCGATAGTCCTCAAAGCATAAAGCTGAGTTATATCATCCTCTCCTTTGCGCAGAACAGATGAGACCAATGAGATCAGTGAATTTGGAACCTGCCATAAAGAAAACATGCCATGAAGTAAAATGAAGCAAAAAATAAAGAAAATATTGTGTAAAGGAAACAAGCCATCCAAAAGGAATAAAAATGCCCCAAAATATTGTTCACGATATTCAAATCATGTGTAGAAAAACAATATAAACTCTAGCTAAAAAAAAAATCATAGTAGGGTTTTGACTTGAAAATAGAAATATATGATTTACATAAAAGTGCTATCAAATTTGACATGATCAAGTGCATAAGAATTAGTTTATTAAAAAAAGCTGGAACCTAACCTGCCACCCAGTTGAAAACCGGCTATCCTTAGATGGAGATTCTAATGGATTCTTGTCTTTGGTATGCTCATTTTGGGTTGATATATAGAATAGCAGCTCACCTAATGCAGCCATAGAAAATCTCCTCACTTTTTCCTGTTTATCTCTTAGTCCATCGGTAAGTGAACCTAAAATTCCAGAATTTGCCAAACTGTCTTCAATAAAAGTAGAATGTCGAATCAATAAACCAATCAATGAAGCAAGTTGAATTCGCAAAGCCGGAGTCTTGGATTGTCGGAGCATTTTTACAAGCATGAGCATTATCGGTCCATTGGTCAAGATATTGGCTGCATCAGCATTAGTGCTTAACATCTCAAGGTATCTAATTGCATTTTGTTTCTCTGTAATGCTACTGTTTCCATGCAATATGGCTATTATCTTATTATAGAGTGCATCAAAATGCCCCTTAGACATTTTTACAAACTCAGATGCTTGCAATGCCTCAAAGGGGAGTGAAGGAATCGTATCTAACACTTTGTCAGACTTTCTACTAGGCATTACAGGTCTTACTGAGAGATCTGATGGATGCCAAAGAACCTGTATAAGATTATCAGATGATTTTGTAGAATCAGACTCAAGAACAGATCCCACGCCTTCTTTGACTCTCTGATTTTTAGTTTGTGGATTAGCAGTTGGTGGGGTTGCAGCCACTTCAATGTGTTCTTGAGATGATTCTTGCCCAAATGTTCTTGATTCATGTGACGTATCTGATTGCTGAACGATTTCCATGTCTTCAACTTTTCCATTATGCTGATTTTGGCTAGACAACTTATCTTCAAGTGTACAAGCTTGGTTGTCAGATGCATCAGCTTCGTCATGTCCATCATCTTCGGTGTTCTCATTAAAATCAAGTTCCATATCAGTATTCTCAATTTTGACTTCAGAATCATTTTCCAAATTTGTAGACATGGGCCTTCGGTAGTTTTCCTTCTCATTTTCTCTATGCAAATTTGATTTTGCTATTCTTGAGAGTCTTAAGAGGTTCACACCCCTGGTAGCACCAGAATTATTTCTTTGCTTTTCTTCAAGAACTCTGCCAGAAACCTTTGGTTGAGTTCTGCGACTGCCCGGAGTACTTTTAACAGGTGTCTCACTAGCTTTTGATGCTAAATTATCGTCTCGCTTGGGAGCTCCTTTTACATCTTTTTCACGAGATTTAGGAGGGGTTCTATTTTGGGAAGGTTTATCACCATTGCGCTCTAAGAGACACGGCTTATCACACACTCCTATCATATTACCAAAAGCAGGCTGAGGTGGTAACGACACCGGGCTTAACTTGCTTCTCCAAAAAGCATGTCCACAAATTTCCACCCACTGTATTCTTTCAGCTGGATCTTTGACCAGTAAAGAATTTATTAGATTTACAAAAGGGCGGCTAGGAGAACCTGGTAAAGGTGGAGTTGGATCTGAGAGGATGGATTTTACTAGCTGAGTAAATTCTCTTCCAATAAAAGGAGGTCTCCCTGTGTAGCATTCATAAAGTACACAGCCAAGTGCCCAGAAATCAGATGCATATGAATGGACTCCTCCATCTTCAAACAACTCAGGGGCCATATAACATGGTGTTCCTTGTTTTGCTTGTGGTAACTGGATACATGCATAAAGATGGCTCGATTAATTTTATACATTTTGTAAAAACAAAAATTACATGAATTTTGAAGCCAAATCCCTATAGAAGTTCTTTATCAAATGCCAAAATAGCAATAGTAAATAGAAGATAAAATAACCTACCGAGGAAGAAGGGACTTTTGATATTTCATTCAGTCTTCTAGCTAAGCCAAAATCACATAGCTGTTGTAAAAAGATGGTAGAATCCGGTTTATAAGTTGAGGAACAACGTTAAATAAACAAATAAATTGACTAGCTGCCAAAAATTCCATGAAAGTTGTACCTTTGTCCTCCCATTCTCATCCAATAGGATGTTTGAAGGCTTCAAATCACAGTATATAATTCCTTTTGAATGTAAAAACCTGATAGTGTCCGTGTTTAGAAGACAGCTCAAAATAATCAAACATGTCAATTAAAAAGCTGCACAATAATGAAGTTTGCAAATATTTCTTACTGCAAAGCTTTTAAAAGGTCATGAGCCAAGTCGTGGATCGAATCTTCCGGCAGCTGACCATCCTGCACCCATTCATAAAAACATTTAGTGAAACAACACTGAAAAGCTTCATCTGTTTTTCACCAGCACCCCAGACCATTGGCTCAATATCAGGATATTAAAAAAAAAAAAAAAAAAGCTTCGGACTGAATCAATAATTTGCCAAATATGCACAAATTATGAAATTGGCAACCCAATATTCACTCAAGACTCAAAACAGGGTCCTAAAAAAAGGCTAAACATTCATATTGTTGACATGTCTTTGCAAATTATTGTTTCCTGAAACAATATCGCCATGATTTCCAATATTAAAACTTTAAAATTCAAACCCTTGACCTTAATCAACAACACCCCACTTCACCTCAATGATTATACACCATTTATCTTTTGAATAACGAGAAATTTTATTATGCGGCATTTGAATTGTTGCTATATAAACTAAGCCTTCATATAGATACTGATGGAATCAATTAATTGAATATATTTCAATTAACAAAAACTCCACATCAAAATCGAACGGAAATTACATAATTATTACCTGCTGTAACAAGGTTCTGAGATCTCCTCCAACACAATACTCCAAGACTAACCACAAGTGAGCTGAAGTTTCGTACCTGATTCACAAATTAAACGAGAATGTGACTAAAAAAACACTCAAATTTAAATAATTTTGAGTATACACGCAATTATATATACAAAATACACAATTATCAATTACATAAACAAAAATATGTATACACACAAAATGCTATATTTGGAGCAAAACTAACCAGCAATAGAATTTCAAAACGTTTGGGTGGTCAAGAGAATGGAGAATCCTAACCTGCAAACAGCATAAAGAAACAGAAATTCCTTGAAAAATAAAAAGAAAAAAAGAAACTTCAATTATGCAAAAGCTGCACAATAGCGAAATGAAGCAAAAATGAAAATCGAGAAAACAAAATACGAGCAAAAATGATTAAAAAAATGGAGTAAAAGCTCACTTCTTGAAGAATCTTGTTCTTGTGCGACTTATCGACACTCTTAATGGCGCAATACTCGATGGTCTTCTTCTTCCTTCCTTTATACACAGTCTATACCAAATTCCCAAAAAAAAAAACGAAAAACAAAAAAAGCAAAAAAAAAAAAAACAAAAATTCGAATCGAATTAGAATCTACAATCTACAGAATCGTATAACAAACAAACTAAGGATTAAAAATTCTGAAAAATCTGAAAGCGGAGAAGTTGCAATACCGAGTATTTGCCTCGTCCAATGGCTCCATAAACGTGATACTGATCCATTATAGCTCGGTTTTTTTGCTCAGATTTTGAGGAAGAAACTGAGAAACGAGAGAGAAGCTGTGAAGAAAAGAAGAAGAAATCTGATCAGATTTGAAATGGACTTCAGCGAGAAAGCTTTTTGGATTAGTAGTCGGAAGAGGTAGAGAGAGAAGAGGAGAGAGAGAGGGAGAAGCGGGAAGAGAAAAAAATGAAAATTTGATTGAAAATCAAATTGGGAAATGTAATAAGAATTAAACCCTCGTGTGGTTTAAGCTTTGTGGTGTCTCCAAACAGGGTCGTTGTCGTCTACTTTTGAAAAGTGGGGATAGTTAGTATGCGAAGACAAATAACATTTTAATGAGGATCAGCAAATTGTATGTTGAAACGTGGTATTTCGATCTTTCAGCGATCTGATGCGTGTTTGTTACTTTTGTGTTAGCTACGCCCACCCGCATCTTGGATAAACCCGCTGCCATTAATGTGGAGCCCACCATGGTCTTCTTCTCCTAGAAAATGCCGTTGCGTTTCGAACGTGTTTTTTTTTTTTTTTTTGGGCTCATTTTCGAACGTTATTTTTTTCCTTGAAAATGTTATTATGATCTTTCTTAATAAATTTTATTTATCAAGGAGAAGCTACAATAAAAATCTCTATTTGTTCTCGTCAGTAGGAACAATTTTGTCTCCATCAGATCTAATCCAACGGTTAAAAATAAATTAGCTCACCTCACCTAAAATAAGTTTATACACACCTAATTCATTAATGAACCCAAAAATTAAAAAAAAAAGGGCAGAAAAAGGCTGCTTCTCCTCTGTCGCCGGCAGGTAGGGATTGCCGGCGACCCCAAGTAGCGACGGAGGCGACCCATCCTACGGTCGCGACGTCGTCACCACGATTGCTTGGTCGTCATGGGCCCTCACGACTTCGCCTCGCCATTGGCTGCCACTAGGGGTCGCGACTCACCTTCCTCGCAACTTTGACTTCCCTGGTGTCATCCAAATCCTTTCTGAAACCCATTTTCTTGTTCAGATTGCTTCACCAGATCTAAGAATATCTTCTCATTGAAACCCATTTTTTCATTCAGATTGCTCTAAAATTAGTCCCAAAGATGATGAAGATGCAGACAAAACTCCTAGACTCAATTGCTTTTTTTGGGTTTTTGAATGGCTTTGGAGGTACGTCTTTCACCTTGCTTCTTCTCTTTCTCTTATTTGCCTCTCCAAAAGACAGCCATAGATCTAGCAAAACCCACAACAATACCAGTTGGAGATCAATCTCGAAGATGTTTTGGATTCCTTTCAGAGAACGCTCCCAAGTCACATAGATCTCCTCTTTTGCAGCTTGCTTCGCAATCTCCATTGCCGCCGCACGCCGCCGTCACATCAGAATCTCCGTCGCTTCCCATGGCGGAGCTTGACTCTGTCTCCGCCACCCCCTCCACCGGAAGACCTTCTCCTGCCGATGACGACCCCCACCTCAACGAATAATTTTTTTTTCTTGATATTTTTGGTTTTTTTATTTTTTATTTGTTGTGTTAAAAATGATAGAATGATATTGAGTTTAGTTTTGTTTTTGTGAGCTCTAGATTTTGAACCATATAATTTTAATCTAAACATCAAAAAAATAAAAATAATAGTAGGTCTTATCGATAGGACCATATGAGTGGCATTCTCCTATTTATTGAAGTATAATTTATATATAATGTTTAGCATGTAATTAGAACACAATTTAAAACTAAAAATATTATGGTGTGCGAGAGAAAACACAAGAGAATTAGTTAAAATTACAAATTTATAGTTGCAATGGTACTTCTAAACATTTTAATAGATTTCTTTTTTCTTCATTGTGTCTTTTGAGGATGCCAAAAAAAAAAAAACATACCTTATATTTGAATGGTTGTTTGACCGTGTTTTTTGAATTTAAATTCATGTCATACTCTTATGGTTGGACCCCTATAATAAGAGAAACTCTCCAAACACCTGTTTCTTCTTACACAATGCTTAAATCTGAGACCTTGCTTGAGAGAAAATAAACTCCTTATTATCCAATCTCATAGGTTGTTTGTACCCTTCTTAAATTATTGATCAATTTTGATAGCAAAATTACCTAAATAGCCTAAAAATGAACTAGAAAAAAAAATGAATTTTAAAAATCAAATCTCCTCACTTTCTTATATGTGTGGTGTTTGACAATATGAGTTAGAACCAAAACTTTGGATTACTATAGTGTAAAGCTCTCACATGTTATATTGTAAAAAAAAAGCATGTTACAGTGTAAATCTCTTCCAAACAACCTAATAAAGTCCGACCAAATGTAAGAAGTGGAACTATGAATAAAACATAATTAGCTAAAAGATTAAATACTAAAACAAAATGAATGGACAATTTTAGTCACGAAATTCACACATTAGTTTTCTTAAGATAAAGCTTATTATTTTAAGAAAAAAATGAAGTTCAACGCTTGAAAAAAAGTACTTAATCAAAGTTTAAAGTAGCTACCGAATCTCATTTGATAATAATTTCAAAGTTAATGATACATTGTGCTAAAATTGAAAATTCATGGTGTATTAAGTAAAAAGTAAATATTTAATGATGAAATGACGCAATTTATTTCTTGAGTTGTGTTAATAACATATGTTTTACTGATCCAACTCTAATGGACACAACATGGGTAGTGAGGTTGATGGTGTGTGTATGCAGATAAAGTCAAGTAAGGCAATACTCTTTTGGACGGATTGGTGATGTGCGTACGCAGACGCACAACATAAGCGGTGAGGTTGTAGAGACACTTTTAGTGCTTATTAGTCGCATTTAGCATGAAAATGTAATAAGAAAACAACTTGTAGTGATAATGTCACAAGCAATCTTAACCGAAAGGAGCAAATAACGCTTTTAAAAGAAAGCATCATATGTGTTTCAAGTTTTCATTTCATATTTTCAACACTAACAACTATGCCACTTCATCTCTTATTTAGAGGTGACAATAAATGTGCTCGTGTCGGTACGTTTATAGCACGACACGTTTAGCCCGAACATGAACACAACGCGATTAATAAACGTGTCAGAAATACAAACACGAATAACAACACGTATATAACACGTTTATGACCCAATTAACTAAAAATTAAAATAAAATTAAAAAAAACCAATAAAAATTTAACAAAAACTAATGCTTTGAAATACAAATACAAAACACGTGTACCACAACACAACACAATTAAAAGAAATTAATATTCATTTTTAACTACATAATTTTTAACTATTAATTGTTTTAAACTGGTTTTCTATTTTTTTCTCCAGTTTTTAAATAAGCCACATTGGAGACAGCTTTGAATGGACATGCACGCTTAAAGTAAGAATTGAGGCGTTATATAGAGAAGAGTTAAAGGGAAACATGTTGTTTTCTTTCCATGTGGGATTTTAAAAATTTCAAAAGCATAAATACATCATAAATACATTAAAAACTATTAGTAGACATCAAATGGCAGTCTAGTGTGGTAGTAGAATGCACACTAAATGCACCATTAGTTGCAAGGTTTGATTCATTGTGCTACAAAATCAGAATTTTTTTTTGTTCCAATTTTAAACGTTTAACACGTGCTAGCACGAATCTAACACGTTTATATTTTCGTGTTATTCGTGCCAACTCATTTATGGCTCAATTAATAAACGTGCATTCCAAACCCGTTTATATCGTATCGTTTTCGTATTGTGTCATTGTGTTGTGTCTAAAGTTGTCGGCTCTACTTATCCCCACTCTAATAATCCTTCACATAAGTGTCAATTTCTCGTTCACCATCACATGTACTAAAAGGCTCCACCTTGATTGCTTGGGCTTGTTTTTTGGGTTCCCATAAGTGCCCACCACATTGTACATGAGAAAATCCGCTAGTACTTAACCAATTCTTCCCATTTTAACGCTCAAGGCGTTATTTTTGTCTCAAAATTCATGTCGAATGGGTTTGCAGTAGTGGCAAGGTGGGATAACGTGGACGTGGGCTCAAGTCAACGCAATATTGGAGGCCGGCTCGTGAAGGGAAGAAGGTAGAGGTAAACACTAGCTCAAAAGATGCGAAAATGTGGAGAGACCAAGCACATAAGCTCGCCGAAAAATGACAAGTCTTGTGGTAGCAGAGGCAAGAAACAAATCTTTATACTATTGAAACCTAAGAATATGAAATTAAGCTATCAATTTTTCAAATAAAAATGTAGCATGAATGATATGAGAGCTATAAAAGTGATAAAAATGGCTTAAAAAACAACCACATTGAAAAAACCTATTTTTATTGAAAAAAAAAAGAAAAATGAATCTTGATTAGATGATGCTCCCTAATTTTTTTTACTTTAGATATTTTTTATTTTTTTAAACACTGTATCTTTTTTTAAATTTTTATCAAAACTGTATATTTAAGAAGTCTCGTGGTAGTTAAACGTTTAAAATTAAAAAGGTGTTTGACATTATTAGTTTTAATTAAAATTTTTTGTTGCTACAAATGAATATAAAACTTTAACGTACTACAGCACTTTTAACTCAAATTAGTTTCAACCATTACTTTAAATTAATTATCTTAAACACTCTATAAGCACCATGTGATAAATTGAAACAAGTACATA
Organism: Artocarpus hirsutus; assembly: GCA_946598075.1. NCBI lineage: Eukaryota > Viridiplantae > Streptophyta > Magnoliopsida > Rosales > Moraceae > Artocarpus > Artocarpus hirsutus. The sequence continues at coordinate 60,119 of CAMOHE010054229.1, read as the reverse complement.
CATTCGGAGACCAGTATTGTAAATAACTCTTAAATAAATAGGGAAAACATTAATATGATGTTTGGCTCACCGGTTCGAATATGCTTATAGTTGAACTGATGGTTGAACTGGTGATCCAAATATCACATAGATATGGGAGATTATACCAAATTTAGTCCTTAAACGAAAAAGGTGCCAAAAGTAGTCTAAATATGAAATAAGAAATAGAAAAACATAGAGTATGGTTCGCTTATGCCTCGTTTTGATTTTTTTAAACACTTTTCTTGACATTTAAAAGTGTTTTTTTTAACATGTTTTATAATATTGATTTTGTTTTATGTTATTGTAGATCCAGAAAAAAAAAAAAAAAAAAAAACTTAAGTTCGAGGTCAATGTAGGAGGTGAGAGTATAGGTTGGGACAAATCAATATTTAGCAAAGAGGCCGAGAATGAGTTGGTTGGGGCAAACATCACGATTATGATTAATCTTGATTCCGATATTGAACACGAATTATGATCCAAATCCCATATCAATCTTTATTATAGTAAATGAGTTATAACTGCGCGAATTTTAAAACGTATGCAGTCTAAAAAACTGGTTTTGGGTAAGTTTAAACATCATGTCATGTTTAAAACTACAATAATCAAGTGTTTGAGAATCAAGTTTAAATATCAAAGTTTTAACTGTTAAAGTGTAAAACTTTTATACGCTATATTGTAAAGCAAAAATATGTTACAATTAAGTTTCAATATGGTTTTTAAATATAACATGAATGTACATCCAACTTTGAATTATGTTTATGAGTTTAAATCCACGTGAATCTAATGATGTCAAAGCCTTTTGGTTCAAACATAAAAAGGTTATATTATTTAGAGTATGTTTGGGAAATCAGTTAGAAGTTGGAACTTAAATACTATCGTACCTGAGAGCTAAACACAGTAGCAAACTACTGTAACATGTGAGAGCATGTGTGAGTTTTTACACTGTAACAAGTTGAAACTTGTCTCTCAAACAAAGCATTATACTTTTTTTAGGTGATCGATATTTAAAATTGTTTTTTTTAAGATTAAAAAATTATTTTTAGTGAAAGAAATATATATATATATATATATCCGTTTGGTAAATAGATTCAAATTAATAATTTAGGGTCCGTTTGGTAAATGGATTCAAATTAGTGTTTTAATTTGAGTTAGTGTGATTTAAATTAGGATTTGAGCCAGTGATTTGAATTGTTATTTGAATTGACATTTGGATGTACATTTAAGTTTTAATCTGATTATGGAATAAAATTGAAATTTGTGTTTGGAGAGGTAATGAATATAGTTTTTGATTTATTAATAAATCTAATAAAATCTTAATGTTAATGATACTAAAAATATATGCAATATAGATCTTGATATATTCCTCTCTTCATTAGTAATACAATGAAAAAAGAATTATATCAATTGGATATCAAATGAAGAAGTTACAATTTTTTTCCTTAAATATAGAAGAGAAAATTTTAGTTTTTACTGTAGCAAAGATATATGAGTATTAAAAGTTTAAGGGGATGAGAATTCTGAAAACTTGGATTCTTGATACTTAAATTATTCAGATTTTTGGGGAAACAAACACGTTTCCGAATGATTATTATTTTGGTTTTTACTATAGCAAAGATATATGAGTATTACAAGTTTAAGGGGGATGAGAATTATGAAAACTTTAATTCTTGATACTCAAATGATTCAGATTTTTGGAGAAACAAACACGTTTCGGAAGGATTCTTGATACTCGAATCCAAATTTGAGTCAATTGAGTTCAAAAAATACATGAAACAAACATACCCTTAATTTGAGTTAGTTATTTGAATTGTTATTCGAATTGACGTTTTGATGTGCATTTTAAGTTTTAATTTGAGTATGAAATAAAATTAAAATTTGTGTTTGGAGAGATAGTGAAGATATTTTTTGATTTATTAATAAATTTAATAAAATCTTAATGTTAATGATCTTAAAAATATGCAATATGGATCTTAATTTTTTATTCTCTTAATTAGAAATACAATGAAAAAAGAATCAACTCAATTGGATATCAAATGAAGAAGTTATGATTTTTTTTTCCAAATATAGTATAGAGAATTTTAGTTTTTACTGTAACAACATATCCGAGTATAAAAAATTTAAGAGTATGAAAATTCTAAGAACTTAGATTATTGATACTCAAATGATTCAGATTTTAAAGAAAATAAATATGTATCCAAAAAGTTTTTGATACTTGAATGTAGATTTGAGTCCATTGAGTCCAAAAAATATGTGAAACATACCTATATTTTTCTTTTGGGAAGAAAGGATGTAAAAAAAAATGATACAGAGGAGTGAACAAGGAAATGGACCCCTTAGGGCATTACTTTATTGTTAAGCCAGGGAGAAAAACGGCGTCGTTTCTTCGAAATGGCAATCGTTTTGCCCATCATATCCCATGCCCGGTCGCTCCTGAAAAGCCCTAAGACGACCAAACCCTCTTCTCCGATCGAACTCCATCGTCTCTGCATCAGTGGATCGATCGGAGATCACATTGGAACTCTCTAAGATCGAAGAAATATGGAAGCTCTTGGCTAATTATAGTCCATTTTTTCAGTAATTTGGCTTAATTTATAAGGTGAGCTTTCATTTCCGAAGGAACTAAACCCAATAACACTGTAAGATCATAATCTTACACGTTCTTTTATTTTTTCTAACTTTCTCGGCAACCAAACAAAATCTACTCAGATTTTGATGGAAAATGATGGTTCACGAAGTCTTTTACCCAGTGTTTGGTTGATTTGTTAGCTAGGTTTTTGGGTGCTTTGATAGCCTTTTAGGTTTACTTGAGCTACACAATTGCTCATTTATACGAAATTAGCAACAATTAGGGCTGGGAAATAGCATTATTGTGTGCATTTTGTAGCTTACGATGGATTATAATTAACAAATTTTTGGAAATGGGAAAATTGTTCGTCATTTGTTGGGACTGGAATATAAGATTTCGTCTTTAGGTTTGAAAAATTTTTAGTTGATGCAGTAGATATTTTGTTCCTGATTTTGCGAAAACTTTTCCGCGAAGAATTGTCAGAGCTTGAGTTGATACGCGCGGACTTTCTTTTTTTGTTTTTTGTTTTTTATTTATTCATTTTTTAATTTTTAGTTCAAAGGAGATGGCTGCGCCTTCGCCTTCGCATAATGTCGAATTGGAGGCGGCGAAGTTTCTGCACAAACTCATCCAAGATTCCAAAGATGAGCCATCTAAATTGGCTACTAAACTTTATGTGGTTAGTGTAGTTAAATTTCAATAATTGTTTTCTCTTTCTACGGTTCAGTTGTTTTTGGTCACTCTTCTAATTTTGGTATGTCAAATATCAGATATTGCAACATATGAAGTCGAGCGGGAAGGAACAATCCATGCCATATTTAGTAATATCGAGGTGAAGATCTTTTGACCGGTTCGAATTATTTCGGTCATGTTTTGTTCTATTTAAGGGAATTATTTTACAGGCTGATTTAATATGGTAAAATAAAATTTGGTTAATTATTCTATACGTGCTTAAAAAATCTGTAGTTTTTGGTTGTAAAGAGAATATGACTGTGTTGCTGTTCTCAGTTTGCATGTACAGAACATAAAATATAGCGTTCAATGTTTTTTGAGCTTGGAAGGATTTAGTAGTCTCCATACAATCTATTTATCTCGAAAAATGAAAGATGTTTCTGCTTATTTGGCATCGATTGTCATGTTGTACTGTTTTTGTTTTTGTTTTTGTTTTGGGTTTTTAACACTTAATTAGTTTGTATTTGAATTTTTCTTCTGCATCCTTTTGGGCCTAATTGTTTGCATTTATCTTTCTTTAAGGGCTATGGAGACTGTCATCAATCAACATGGTCTCGATATTGAAGCTTTGAAGTCATCACGCCTTCCTGCCGCTAGTGGAACTCAAGCAGCTGATTCTGCAACCATGCAATTTGGAGGTAATAAAATGATCCGAACAAAACGTCCATTGGCTTTTCTAGATCGCTGTTAAAAACTGCTCTTGTTTATCTCTTCTTTTTACTCGACACACACACATGTGTATATATATATTGCATGTGTGTGAGAACTTTTTTCGAGTATTTTTTGGATCTGTATTTAGTAGGCAGAAAGTATATGTGCAGGGTCTTCCCAAACTGTAGGGGCTGCAAAAGATTCCAAAATGGGATTGCCTGAAAGTGAGGTGTCCAAAATGGACCCCTTTGCATCAAGCAGACCACCTGTTGGTCCAAGCAGCGCAGGACATGAGTATTTTCAAGGACCTGGAACTCATCGGAGTAATCAATCTTTTGACCATGAAAGTCCATCTAGTTTGGATTCTAGGTCAGCTAATTCTCAGTCACAGGAAAGGCAAGGAAATCAAAAGGATGGCAAGAAGACCACCACTAAGAGAAAGAGGGGAGATACATCGGTACCTGCAGAACCACAAAATGATAACGCTCAGCAACTTGATGCTCGCAACTCTGCAGTTAATGCAAGGAAGGGGAAGATGAGCAAGGTTGAATCTCCTTCTGGTTTTGCTATCAAAGGTGGTGAACGTGCTAATTTTAATAGTCATCCAGGTAGCAGTCCTATGGAGCAATTCACATCATTATCTGGTGGTATGAGACCTTTGATTAGGCCTAAGCAAGAGGGTCAAACTTTGACGGAAAAACAGTTAGATCCAGCAAACATTAACAATTCAATGACTAGGCTTCCCAATTCAAAATTCCCTGAAGAAAACGAAGTTTCCTCTGGTCATGATCCCCTGTCACAGCAGCAAGTACCTTCTTTGGGTCATGACACTATGGGTTTATGGAATCAAAATAAAACTGGACCTCAGGTTCCTCGATTTTCATCTAATGTTGTTCCGGGAAATGCAGAAATTCCACTGCAGTCAGCCGCTCCATCTCTTGGAACAGGTAAGGAGTATCATTTGTTAACTATAATGTATAAAGTGAAAACTTTGGAGATGGTAGAAATAAACCAGGAACAGAGGTTGGGCATTGAGATTTAGTCTCATAAACCATGTGTATATCATAAAAAAAGAAAAAAATGTTGTTTTTGCTTTCCCGCAAGTATACTACACTGGATATATTGAATTTAAGTATGGAAAAAGAATCTAAATTTTAAGTCGTAATATGTTTTGACTTGCTTTTCCTCTAGTAATTGATAGCAATAGAAAACTGTTCTCAGTTTGAGTGTCTTATGAGTTGGTGAGCATTTATCTGACATGATGATATGTATGGAAATTATGAAAAAAATATAGGTTCTTTTGGAAAGGTTCATGGAGGGGTCCCTGTAGCTACTGGTTCATTTCCAACAGCAGAACCAGGATTCTCAAGTCCAATGCATTTTGGTGGCTCAAGCCTTACCACTGGAAAGGCCTTGGAGCATGATGGAGGAAGTTCAAATAAGTTAGCCGATACAGGGAAACTTGCTCAGGTACTAAATTTCAGTCACTGTTCTCTGAGGAGATGGTGCCTAATATTCCTTTGTCTTGATTTTGGATTTCTCTGGTCTTACAAGAGAGAGTTGGCTTTTGATAGACTATAGGGTCTGTAAGATATCATTTAAGTGTTGCAAATCTGTTTTGATTTCTACGGCCAAAGCTTCTTCCGTGATAATTTCTGATGCAGGGTGATCAGATTAATATGGACTTCCCTTTCCACCTTATCCCCCTTCCCCCCTATTTTATGAAGGTTGCCTTAATAAACTTATTCTTGAAACTGGCCTTCGTTTTAGTTGGTCTTACATGAACACTTTCTGGATATTATTCTATGTAAAATCACCAAATTGGACATTGATATGGCTGAACTGTAGCCATGTCTATGGTTGCACAATGTAAAAGGAGCTTAGCTTTTATTTATTTAATATATATTTTCTATCAATACTCACAAATAATTATTCAGCAAAATATATGTTCTGTTTATTGAAAATCTAATAGCTTTTTGATAACACGCTGTGAAAAATATCATATTATGAGCTACCACTTCATATTGTTTCGCAAAAATTTTCTTTTGAACGTTTAATGGTTGCCAACATATATTTATAATTTATAAATGATTGTAGCTAAACAGTGTCTGGAAATTAATATTTCGCTATCTGTTTTAACTTTTGCCACAGAAACGGAAAGTAAACTTTCTAAGTTTTTGTGGTGCTATTCATAGCACAAGCTTAATTATGACACTGTATTTGTTGTGTTTCATTCTGCACAGCTATTACGTGTAATTTCCTTTCTCGGTTTCTGTCATAGAATTTGTGTTTTGTCATGTACATGTATTGTGTTGTGTTCTTTTTTCTTGACTGTCTTTAAATACACACAGATATGTAGATCCTATCCAAACTTTGTGCGGCGTGTGGCATCATTGGCGGATTAGTTTGCCACAATGTATTAAGTTGCTTCTGTTAAATGATGGTTTTGTAGGCTGGCAGACAAAACAGTGTCTCTGAAATGAATATGCTTAGAAGTGCAACACCTAGAGATGCAGGAAAATCTCCTGTTCTCCAGTCTCCTGTATCTGCTGGGATGCCTTTCAAGGAACAACAATTGAAGCAGCTGAGAGCCCAGTGCCTTGTCTTCTTAGCTTTCAGGTTGATACGCCTTAAGTTAGCGTATTATGCGGTAGCCTTTTAGTGGAGATCACTATTGTGCTAATAAACTTTCTTTAGTAGAATTGTGCTTAGTTGGGTTTTTTCTATGTGTAGAAACGGTTTGATGCCAAAGAAGCTGCATCTTGACATTGCACTTGGAAACATTTTTCCGAAAGACGGTAAGTAATTTCTGATTATGTATGAATTATTTCTTAATTTGCCAGTGAAGACTATTTTTTTTAACTCTTCAAATTTCAGGCTGTAGTGCTGATGGATCTCGTAAGGAGTTGGTTGACCATAAAGGAAAAGTGCAATCCTCTAACGAGCCCAATTATGTGCCCGAGATGACGATGCCATTTGGAAAGATGAACAATGCACGTGAAACTGATAAAATTCCTTCAGGCATCTCGTCTATTGGAAGATTCCAAGATGCCGAGTCCTTGTCTAAAGAAGCTGGGAACCAAAAAATGGAGGAGACTAGTGGGCTGCCCTCAGACCATTCTGTTTTTTCTGAAGAAAGAAAACATCTCCAGACTTCAAGAAAATCAGATTCTGAAATGCAGACTCAGGAATCTATAGCTTCACAAGCTGGTATAACAATGGCATCACGGCATGATTCTTCTGGTGCAAGGGCTGGTCTAGTTGTTAGTGTCTCTGGGGGCAAAATGGAAAATGGCCATCTTCAAGTTGGAAGGGCCAACCAATCCGTCTCCATAATGGCTGTGAATAAGCAGATAAACTCTGAAACAGTTGGCTGGACCACCGCTGGTAATCATGATGAGGTTTCTAGGGGAGTTCTTCCAGCATCGTCTGTTCAGCATGATTTGGTGTCTGAAAAAAACAATGCACCTAGTCAGGTTCAAAAACTTGGCAATACTGCTAGTTCAGGGAATATACGCGTTGATAACAATTTATCTTCTCTTTCCTTGAGAGACCGCTGGAAACCAGTTTCTGGAATTGACAATAATCATCATGCAATACATATGTTGAAGGATGCTACTATGATTCCAAAACATGTATCACAAGGTAACAACCATACCGCTAAGTAATTTTATATTATTAAGTCTCCTTTGGTTTCACCTTTCTTAGCGATCATGTTACGTGTGAATTGTGATAGCCCTACTGCATATTTTTTAAAGATTTATTAGTTTGATTCAGAGGCTTTCAGACAGGAAAAGGGCAGTTTCTGTTACTGACACTAAAAGAGTATTGCTTTATTGCAGAACAATTAGAGGATGGTAGCTTTGTACCTACTGATATGCCACCTTCTCCAAAGTACACTATGTCGGAGAAATGGATTATGGATCACCAGAAAAGGAAACTCTTGCATGAGCAAAAATGGGTTCTGAAACAACAAAAGACAAAGCACAGAATTGTGACACGTTTTCACAAGCTAAAGGTTTGTGCTTGAGACAGCCTATATCTTATACCAAAATATCATTTTGGGTGTTCACTCTGGATATTTCATTTGCTCCATGAGGCTTATGTTAGAGTAGCCTAACTTAGATACGTTGATTAAGTTAGTTTCGAAAGGCAATGTCTGATGTTGTTTGAGTCTCAACATTTTACGCTGAACACTAGTTCTTTTGAAAGAATGCCATGTGACCTTGTCTTCTTCTCTCGACTATTGAGTAACAAATTCTTTGTGCCCAACTATTCATATTTAATCTTTTTATTTATTATACTTTAATATTTTGTAGCCTTTTCCATTCTTTACCAGTGGTAGTCCTGTGCATGTCCGTCCATGTACGTATTTATATGTACAAAAATTTTATTCCAACTTGAAAGTATATCAAGGCAGATGTATGGACAAGTGCTGCCATTCTCGTTTTGTGCTTGATATTGTGTTTTATTGCGTATTGTAGGAGAATGTGAGCTCATCTGAAGACATATTTGCAAAAACAAAGAGTGTCATAGAACTCAAAAAGCTGCAGCTGTTAGAGCTTCAACGCCGACTTCGGAGGTTATTGATTTTTCTTTTTTGCACCTATTGGTTACGTTTCAGATTATTTTTATTTTTTTGGATAAATTATCTGTTCTCACATAAGTGATTCAAGTATCACATAACTGATTCAAGTAGTTACCTTTCATTCCCTTCAAGTCTTAAATAAATTGTCTGTCTTTTAAGATTAGAACTCTATTTTTTTGGGAATGGCAGATTGGAACTCTTTTGAATGAATACATCAATGCTTTTCCACCAACTTCTTATGTAATTTATTTGGTAGTCATGAAAAATTAAAACCTCTATTTTTTTTTTTTTTTTTATGGATGTTAGAAAAACTTGTGGTGTCATTTAAAATGAACAATTTGAGGTGTTCTTTAGGGGGGAGAGAGTATTTGTTCGTTGTGGTTTCCATATAACATTTGATTTCATGTCTTGGTATAATTGGGGTTTCTTCTTTCAGTTTGTCTTTCAGATATAATGTATTTTGCACTTCTGTACCTTGTTGGTTAATTTCTCAGAAAGCTTACCTCTAAATGCTGAGTAATTAGGGATCAAACTTTTGTTAGTGAATAATGGGTCAAGATGCTACCTCAAGGCATGGAAATGCTAACTTAGTCAAGGGGGGAGATATTAAGAGTAATGCCCTGTTAAGCTTTCAATTAGTTTATTGTAACTTAACTCTATTACATCAATCACAGTTAATTAATAAAGACAATTTTCATCCGCACAAAAACTTGCATGCAGTCCCACCTGCATTCCGGACATATGATAGAAACATGCCATTATTCAAATTCAGATGTGCTGATCCCTCTTACCTAGTATAAAGGGTTATGGTCCAAAAGAAATCATCTTTCAATAGTCTTGTCATTTCTAATGTTACTTTTGTTTTATTTGGGCAGTGATTTTCTGAGTGATTTTTTTAGACCAATCACTCCTGAAATTGAACGCTTGAAATCTATGAAGAAACATAAACATGGTAGGAGAATAAAACAACTGGAAAAGTTTGAGCAGAAAATGAAGGAAGAGCGACAAAAGAGAATTCGAGAGCGACAGAAGGAGTTCTTTGTGGAGATAGAAGTTCACAAGTATGTAGATTTTCTTTTAGCACTATTATTCTCATCCTTTTTAAGGAAGTAGTTGGGTTTTGAGGATGATGTCTGTTGAATTATTGCCGAAAAATATAGGGAAAGACTGGACGATGTATTTAAGTTCAAGCGAGAACACTGGAAGGTTTTCAATAAATATGTGAAGGAGTTCCATAAGAGGAAGGAACGCATCCATCGAGAGAAGATTGATAGAATCCAGCGTGAAAAAATTAATTTATTAAAGATCAATGATGTGGAGGGATATTTGCGGATGGTGCAGGTTTGTCACACTGTTTCTCCACTGAGATGAGATTGCCATATTATTTTTGTTCTCTTGTCCTGACACTTTTTTATATGTTATAGGATGCCAAATCTGATCGTGTGAAGCAACTTCTCAAAGAGACAGAGAAATACCTTCAAAAGCTAGGATCCAAGCTGCAGGAGGCAAAGTCTATGTCAGTGCAGTTTGAAAATGATATGGGCGAGACAGGAAGTGGAAGCATTCTTGAGAAGAGTGAAACTGCCTTTGAAAATGAAGATGAAAGTGATCAGGCAAAGGCAAGTTCTCCGTTTTATGTGTCTTACCTTAAATTTTTATTAAAAATATTACCGCATGAGTACTTATGTTATTTTGTAATCTTCTTTGCAGCATTATTTGGAAAGCAATGAAAAGTACTATATGATGGCTCATAGGTATTAAGACTTTATTGTCTTCATGGTGTTTCTTGTCTCATTCTTGGTTGCTGTTTCTTGGCTGGCTATCTTTTGTTCACGTTATAATAATTTGTACTACTGGCTGAATCAGCCTGATACCTCGATTTATTCAATTGCTTTATTTTCTTTCTTAAAATGGAATTTGTTGGTTATTTAGTTATTTTTTTGTTTGACAAAATGAAAATCCTGTGCTCCTCCCCTTTCTTTATTATTATTATTATTATTATTATTATTATTAATTTTTTTGCTGCACAAAATGAATAAAATTATGTGTTTCCCCTAAAAGAAATAATCTCACTCCAAGGTTGCTAGTATATGATCTTTTCTTTTTTGTCTCTAGCAGAAATTGAATTACATAACCTTCTTTAGTATCTTACGATCTTTATGGTTTTTGTAGTGTAAAAGAGAGCATTGCAGAGCAGCCATCTTGTCTTCAGGGTGGAAAATTGAGAGAGTGAGTAGATACGGAGCTTCCTGTTCATACTGGTTCAGCAATAATGTTACTTAATATACATATATATATATATATTTATTTTTAACTTTTTGGGATTCCTTGTAATTCTGCCGTCTGGCCTGCAGGTATCAAATGAATGGACTGAGGTGGTTGGTGTCGCTGTACAACAACCATTTGAATGGTATTCTGGCTGATGAAATGGGCCTTGGTAAAACTGTTCAGGTATTAGTTGATTACAAAACCATGAACCGTCTTTTTTTGAGTGCATTCTATTTCCAGTTTGCAGGTTTGGAATCTGACAATATTTGCTTGCAGGTTATTTCCTTAATTTGTTACCTGATGGAAACCAAAAACGATAGAGGACCTTTTCTAGTAGTTGTGCCATCTTCAGTTTTACCTGGATGGGAGTCAGAAATAAACTTCTGGGCGCCCACCGTGCATAAGATCGTCTATTCCGGGCCTCCAGAGGAGAGACGTAGATTATTTAAGTAATAACTGAAACACCAGAGAGCTACTACGTCTTCTTTGTTTCCTTTATATTTATTAACTTTGCTTTTCCTCTATATTACAGGGAAAGAATTGTGCATCAGAAATTTAATGTCCTTCTGACCACATATGAATATCTGATGAACAAGCATGACAGACCAAAGTTAAGCAAGATTCACTGGCATTATATAATAATTGATGAGGGCCATCGTATCAAGAATGCTTCTTGCAAGCTAAATTCTGACTTGAAGCATTATCAGAGTTCTCACAGATTGTTGCTAACTGGAACTCCACTCCAGGTCAGAGGCTTCCTTTCATGTTCTTCTCTTTTTGGTATTCTCACATATTCTCATAATGTCCTTATTGCTAAAATTGCTATTAACTGGCCTTATGAGTAAGTGAGAGAGAGAGAGAAGGAAAAAAATAATCGTCATGATAAGTAACGAACTTGTTCTTGTCTTCCCAACGAGAAGAAACAAGCAAGTTTGCTGAGAGGGTAAATTTACAGGCAGATTGCTCTTTTTGATGTGGACTTGTTGATCTGATATTTCTATATTTACTTTCGTTTTTTTACGCAGAACAATCTTGACGAGTTATGGGCCCTGTTAAACTTTTTGTTGCCCAACATTTTTAATTCATCTGAAGATTTTTCTCAGTGGTTCAACAAACCATTTGAGAGTAATGGTGATAACTCAGCGGATGAAGTAAGTGATGTTTTAAGAAACTGATGTTCTTTATACTTTTTTTTTTTGTGTGTGTGTAACTTGGTTATACTTTATTCTTTTTTCTAATTATTCTTTATTCATTGGCTGATAATTACAATAAAGGCCTTACTTTCTGAGGAGGAGAATCTTTTGATCATAAATCGTCTTCACCAAGTGCTTCGACCATTTGTACTGCGGAGGCTAAAACACAAGGTACTAAGTTGTTACCTTTCCTTTAGTCGTATTGCTTTCCATTTGACATTGTTTCTCATTTAAATTTGGCGATTCATTTTCTCTTGCTTTATGGTAATCTACAAATGCAATGTCTTTATGTGTTTTAGATTCTTACTATGTGATTGTACATCAAGAAAAAGTACTTGGTATCAATCAGTAATTCTGCACGTCGCCATTATATATGCATGCCCCATAGGCTACAGGTTTAAGAATCAAAGTTATCAGGTTTTGAAAATCAATTCTCCTATCTGATGTTTTTGAGTCAATTCTTTTTGGTAGGTGGAAAACGAACTACCTGAGAAGATTGAGAGACTTATAAGATGTGAGGCTTCTGCTTATCAGAAGCTTTTGATGAAGAGGGTAGAAGAAAATCTTGGGTCCATTGGGAATCCAAAGGTATTCATCCCTTGATGTTTCCTCTTTTAAAAACTAAGTTAGTCAGACTACGCTATCTATTGGTTACCACTATTCTGTTATCTAACATAAAGACACATTCCTCAGGCTCGGTCGGTTCACAACTCTGTTATGGAGCTTCGTAACATATGCAATCATCCCTATCTCAGCCAGCTTCATGCAGAAGAGGCATGTTCTTTTACTCTTTAATTTAACTGCTGTTTGGTCCAAAAACTTAATGAAGGTTATGGAGAAAAAAAGCATTTCTTGATGCCTTTGACGTTCATTCATTACCAAACCTTGAATTGTTTTGTGAGATGTCTCCTGCCTTTTTTATGTTGCTTTTCCTCTAAATACTATTGTTATCTATTTGTTTGTTTTTAGGTTGATACATTAATACCGAGGCACTATCTTCCACCCATTATTAGACTTTGTGGAAAGCTTGAGATGTTAGATCGACTATTGCCAAAGCTAAAAGCAACGGATCACAGGGTATGCGCCCCCTGCGCCCCCCCCCCAACAGTTCAAATGCCTTTCCATGTTTTTATGCAATTGTTTGCTTTGTGACTATTAGTTTTGGATTTGGTATCGGCCTTAAATGACTGGTAACTTGTTTCTTAGGTTCTTTTCTTTTCCACAATGACTCGGCTACTTGATGTTATGGAGGAATATCTCAACTGGAAACAGTATCGGTATCTTCGGTTGGATGGTCATACCTCTGGCAGTGATCGTGGTGCCCTTATTGACAAGTTCAACCAGCCTGATTCGCCATTTTTTATTTTTCTTCTGAGGTGATTATGACGTTCTCCATGCTGGGTAGTAAAGTGACTGGGCCTGTGGGATGGCGTTTGCCATTTGGGGAAGTGGTATGTTGGAGGAAGGGCTACAGAGGCATGTTATGCATTTATGTAGGGAGGCCCAGGAGCTCACATTTAGTGTATAGGCTTTTGGTCTGAATTACATAGATGCCAGTTACTCAAGTTCCTACAATCATGCTGCTTACATTCTTTTTCTCTGCATTTTTGTTACTTTTCAGTTCACTTTCCTTGAGCCACCATTTAGTCTTGTTAATTTATGTGCTCATATAGCTGTTTCGAAGGTTTTAGGGTTCTGACATTTTTTATGCCATTACAGTATTCGGGCTGGTGGTGTTGGAGTAAATCTTCAAGCCGCGGATACAGTGATCATATTTGACACTGACTGGAATCCACAGGCAATAATAATTTAGTGTTCTTTGACTCTTTCAATTTAAAGCCATAGGCTCTTCTATGGGAGGTGGTTTAGTTTTCTTATGGCGTGAATTCACTTTTCAGGTAGACCTGCAAGCACAGGCAAGGGCTCATAGGATTGGCCAAAAGAGGGATGTGCTTGTTCTGCGATTTGAGACAGTAACATATGATGCTCTATGCTTTTTGGTTTGGACGTTGAGCGTACTGATTTTTAAACCTTCCATGCAATTTAGGACAGTGGAATTCTCTCATTTTTGGCATTCAAAGTTCTATGCTCATGTCATGTTTAACATATCTTTCTTTTTCTATGTTAAATTTGTCTCATTGATCTCCTGTGTTCTTTTAGCATAAAAAGAAATAAACCTCTAGCATGGTTTGATGGTTTTTCCTTTACTGTTTTCCAATAATTCTGATCTTTACTAATAATAAGCCTAAAAATATACACACAGCTGCATGTCTCTTTTTAATTTGTTGTTTTATGCTAATGTTCTTTTTGTGCTTCATTGATAACTTATTGAAGCTTTATTATTGGCCAGCAATACATTCAATTTCCGTTTGGTTGTTGGCTTGGGTAGACATATAGATGTGAAACTAAATAATCAGCTGAAAATGACCTAAAGTTTGCTATAGCGACACACCGGATCTGCTCACCTCTAAAATTTGTGATATATGGATCCTCCTTGCATTATGGACCTGTGGTTTATACTTATATAGATTATAATTTACCTTTTATGTTGTACTAAGGTCCAAACGGTTGAAGAACAAGTCAGAGCTTCAGCTGAACATAAACTTGGAGTTGCTAACCAGAGCATTACTGCTGGTTTCTTTGATAATAATACTAGGTAAAGAGATTTGTCATCTTAGCTGAACTACAAGTTATTCCATGGTTGAAAGCAGGTCCTAATGGTTTTTCCCGTTTGATTTGTAACAGTGCTGAAGATCGGAGGGAATATCTGGAGGCCTTGCTGCGAGAGTGTAAGAAAGAAGAAGCTGCACCTGTATTAGATGATGATGGTCTGAATGATATTTTAGCTCGCAGGTAGATTCTTTTGCATCATTGTTTTTGTTAGCAATTAGCATTTTTTTCAGACATGCAATGGTTCATTGTTGTTTTGTATTACTATTTGGTGCATTTTGTGCGAAATTTGCTACATTTCTTTCATGACATCTTACTGAACTATAAATTCAGTTTGTTTTCATTTGGTACGTGTGCTGTTTCGGTCTCAACTCAAGCAACTATAAATTTGCTGTTCCATTTGGTTGGTAAAAGATATGCAGGACATAAACTTCTTTTGAATTTTCACAACTGGAAGATATTTTTAACGAAGATAAATCTCTTTGTATCTTTTTTTTTTTTAGGATAGAATCTGGATAGTTTTTTTTTTGGTTGCTGTGCGCTTTTTCCATGGCTTTCTACCTAGTGTGCTCTGGCCTGAGGGTGTTTTTGTCATTAAACTTGAAGCACTGTTGTGTTGAATTTGCTTGACATGATACTTCTCTAGCACCCTCCCTTTTGAAATTTATTTGACTACTTTTATCGGCACTGTGCAGTGAGTCAGAGATTGATGTCTTTGAATCAGTTGACAAACAAAGGCGGGAAGCAGAGATGGTATGAATTTAAGCGCTTGTGTCCACGCTTTGTGTTTGGTCCTGTACAGGGCAATTGTGCTTTTGTTCAGTTGGTTGTTGTCTAATATTGGCGACTAAAAACTTAATCATGCAGGCAACATGGAGAAAGGTGCTATGTGAACAGGGGACCGATAATTTCGAAACTTTACCTCCCCTGCCTTCTCGTCTTGTTACAGACGATGACCTGAAGGAATTCTATGAAGCCATGAAGATCTATGAAGTACCAAAAGCCACTGCAGTGTCAAATGCTGGGGTCAAGCGGAAGGGTCAGCATCTTGGGGGTCTTGATACTCAACAATATGGAAGGGGCAAAAGGTCAAGAGAGGTACGTATATGTACGAGTCTTGTAGCCTGAACATTTACTTACTGCAGTCGCCTGCCCAGTTTTTATGCTCATTACTGTAACATCTTGTCTTGCAGATTATGTTCTTTCATTACTAGTGTTGCTTTTTTTTAATATTTTATTTCTATGCCTGAACATATGCTCGCTGCTGTCGCATGCTCTATTTTTGTAGCACAGCCTTTATAAGATCTTGTCTTATAAACTACGCTCTTTTCTAATTAAGATTATTATTTTTTTAAATGCTTCTATAGGTTCGTTCCTATGAAGAACAGTGGACAGAAGAAGAGTTTGAAAAAATGTGTCAAGTTGACTCCCCTGAATCTCCTCCCAAACCAAAGGAAGAATTTACAGATGTGAATTTGCCAAAAGATGCCAGTCAGGCTGTAGTGGCGGTTGTCAAAACAGAACTTCCACCTTCACCTGTTGTGCTCCTACCACCACCACCACCACCACCACCACCACCACCACTGTACAGCAACCAAACTTGCAGCAGAGCAAAGACATGACTCCACCAGCCAAGCGAGGTCGTGGCAGACCAAAAAGGGTGACAATAGATCAATCACCAAGTGCAGTGGCTCAAACACCTTCAGGACCTGGCAAGGTGGATCCAGGTTTACTGAGAGGAACAGTATCTTGCTCTGAAACAAATTCTCGTCCAGATTCTTTGCCAGGAGGTGTCAGTGGGACTACGCATCCTGTTAGTTCAGGGATGGCGCTTGGCTCTCAACCAGTTACCCCCTCTGTTACTCCTGATTCTCAACCAAGCGCTGCTAGCTCTTCAGTGCCCGTTCAAGTACGGGGACCAGGTCGGAGAATTCAAAGTGGAATAGATGCACCTAGACGACGGGGAAAAAAACAGGTGCCAGTATCACCTGCTGTTACCGGTGCTGTAGTTGTTCCAGATCCAAAACCAAATGAGTCTATACAGAACAGACCTGTGAATTTGTTAGGAAATAATCCGGTTGTCACGACTGAAACGGTGGCTAGTGTTCCTACAACCCAATGTCCTGTTTCCTTTTCTGGTTCTGCTACTGTACAAGGGACTGGTGGAACTGATCCACGTCCTGCTGTAGGTGTTGCCTTAAATTATCTGCCTGCTCAACAAATTTTAGGCCCTGGTTCTGTATCCTCTTCTCCATACCCTTCTATTCCTGTGCAAACGAAAGGGCAAAGCCGGAAGACTCAGAGTGGTGGTTCTGGACCTCGGCGTAGGGGAAAGAAACAAGCACTAGTGTTGCCCCCTGCTCCTGTCGTATCAGCTAGTGAGGATTTAAAACCTACTTTGGAGCCAGAGAAGAAGTCAGAGGATTCATCACAAGGTAATACCATGAAGAGTAAGCAAGACAATGCTCCGGAACCACCAAAGATAAGCCAGGGGCAAGTGGTTCATGTACCTGAAGGTGCAGCATGTCGAGATCTAAAATCAACTGAACAATCAGTGGACATAACTCCAGGAAACCAGACAGATGGCTCATCAACTATGCATCATAGCACGAGTGCGTCCTTAGGTGAGTACTGTTGACAATTAAATTTCAGTTATTTTATGGAATTGAAATCAAGAAAAAAAATCCTTAAATTGGAAGGATGTTATGGGGAGCTAATTTCTTTTTGCTAGTATTTTAGCTGTCCTTCTGTTTCTTCCTTTTCCCTTTTGTTAGTGTTTTTGCTTTTGAGAATTCCTTAAGCGCTTTCCTTTTTATTTGATTATTTTCTCAATGAAAGGAAGTTTTCTCATTCAAAAAAAATTTTGCGCAGGCCTTGCCTTGGGAGAAAGTCAAAGTGCTGGTGTGTCTCTTGCTGATTCTGTGGTGAAGGATGCTCTGCCTGACAATTGCCCATCTAAACCTGAAACCGGTAAACTTCCAGGAAATGAAGTTCTTGTTGCTCCAGCTGTGAATTTAATGGGTAACACCGTCTCTGAGGTCATTAAGAATCAACAATTAGAGGATAAGACTCTTCCAGCTACAACTACTTTGAATAGCGCGGCTTCTTTCCCCAGTTCCACTGCCGCAGAAAGTTTGACTAAGCATCTTGTTTCCACAAACATTGCCATTAGCCTTCAGTCTACTGCTAATTACCCTTCTATTCCTCAAGCCTTACAACCTATCCCTCCTTGCCCTTCTGAACCTGTGCCACCTAAAAGACCAGGTCGAAGGGCTCCAAGCAGAGCAGAAGCACCCCGTCGCAGAGGAAGGAAGCAGGCTGCAGCCTTATCTGCCGTACCTGATTGTTCAGCTAGTCAGGATCTGAAATTAAGTTCTCAACCCCAGAATAAAGCTGCTGATATTTTGGGTGGTAAATCTGCTGTCGTGAGAGATAAGCAGGGGACTGAAGCACAGGAACTAGCAAATGTTATGCCGGCTCAAACAAGTGAAGTACATTCAACTACTGCTGGTCATGATACAAAAAGAAAGGATCAGTCGAGCCACAGTCCCCAAATGAAGCAGCTGCTAAACCCTCCAGCAATTGTTGATACTGCAGCTGGATCCTCTGATAAAAGTTCTGCTCTTGGCCGGATACAGACAGCCGATGTAAATGATGTTGCCCGTGTGATGAAGGAGGTATTTTCAGGAACTTGTTTGTCGAGGACTAAAACTATGGAGTCTTCTGGGAAAGAAAGCAGGGTTGCCCCTAATGTACCTTTAAGTAAGACTGTTTCAGAAGTGGCCAAAAGTAAAACTTTGAAGGATAAAGTTCATTCTCATGCTGCAACTTTGGAGGCAGCAGCTCCCGTATCTGACCTTCCAGGGAAGAATGACAAACAATCTGGGACCAGACCTGATAAAAAAGCAGAAGGGATTAGTCCTGTTACAAATGAGACCTCTGGTCACACGACTGTTGTGGGAAAGCCTGAAATCAAGACCACTGTGGTCTTTTATGAAAAAGTGTCAGATTCAGGTCAACCTGCTCAAGAAGATGGCATTAGGGTCAGTAGCGGCAGAACCTCTGGTTCTGCTTCTCTTGCTACAGAAGAACAGAGTAAAATACTTTCTCAGGGACTGCCTCCCGCTGCTGATCCATCCGTGTCTATGACAACTGGCAACGAGTTGAATTCTTTTTTGGTATCTGCAACTGCTATGGAGCTTGAGGTGACGCCAAATGTTTCTGAAAATAAAACTGAACCGTTGTTAAAAGAGTCTCCAAAATCTTCTCGCCTTGATGTTAGTGATAACAAAGTACAGCCTCCATCAAAAGAGTCTCCTGAACCTTCTCTTGATCCTAGTAGCTTTGAGAATCCCACATCTACTGTGTCTCCAGATCATTCTGGTACTGATAAATTGAAGGAGGGCTGCTTTCACGAGTTTGATTTGCCGTCCATGGTAGCTGAAGCTGTTAGCAGTGGTGAGACCAATGCTGCTGGTGCAGAATGTTCATTGAAAGTTGATGGTCTTGGATCTGGTGATACTACCTCCAACAAATCCAATTTGCTTGATACTTCTTCTAATAACAGAAAGTTAGATATTCCATGTGTTGATATCAGAAACAAAGGGGAAACCACCTTAGAACCTCTGAACTCGGTTACAGCTGAAGAATCTGGTCATGCTGAGCTTATCTTAAAAGATCATGTTGAAATGCCACTCTCAGAGGATGGTCAAAGCACTGGTGGTGCGGTGGCTGAAGTTTGCGGCATGCAAGTGGACCCTTCCGAGAGTGATAAGCTTAGTGCAGTATCTGAAAAAATTTTTGAAGATGATTCTAATGTTGGCAGCACTTCATCTGATAAAATTCCAGATGGCAGCACTGGATTGCTTGAGGAACGAAAAGGTTCTCCTGCTGAATATAGTGATCAACTGGATGTTTCCGACAGCAGTGGTTTTTTGTCCAAAAATGGATCAGATCACTTGCCTCCATCTTCTTCAGGGGAAGGGGAAGAAAAGGTTGAGGGTTCATATGAGAAGGGCCCAATTTGCAGTTCCTCACCTCTAGAGGCACCAAAAGGCTCTGAAGTGGAGAATGACAATTCATCTACAGGTGGGAAGATTTTTACAGAAACACCAGAACCTTCTTTGTTAGTGCCAGGAGAGAAGAATGAAGATCCATCTGAGAAGGATTCAGGTTGCACATCAGCACCTGCTGAGGAACTGAAAGATTCTGAAGCACAAATTGGTATTCGGTTGGAATCCTCTTTGGGAGGGGAGATTTTGCAAGAACATACTCTACAGCTTCCAAATTCTCTAGAGTCGGAAGGAGAAAAGATTGACTGTCCATCCAAGAAGAGTCCAGTTTGCAGCTCAGTTCCTGCAGAGGAGCCGAAAGATTCAGAAGCTAAAATGGATGTTCAGTTACATTCGTGTGAGGATGAAGGGGTTTTGCCTGAAAATATTTTAGAGGCTTCAGCTTCTTTGGAGGCAGAAGGAGAAAAGAATCAACGTCCGTCTGAGATGGATCCAGTTTACAGCTCAGTTTCTCTGGAGGAAAAAAAAGATTCTGGAGCTAAAAAGGATGTTCAGTTGGATCCATACAATGACAATGGGGCTGTACCTGGAAAGGGTTCCAAGCCTTCATCCTCTTTAGAGACGGGAGAAAAAATTGGCTGTCAATCTAAGAGGGATACAGCTTGCAGCTCAGTTCCTCTAGAAGAACCAAAAGTTTCGGGAGGTGAAATGGTCGGTCAACTAGATTTGCACTCCGATGGTGGGTGTTTGCTGGAAAATATTGTGCCGGGGCCTTCACCTTTTGTAGAGTTAAGTGATCAAAAGATTGAAAGTTCACCCGAGCAGGATCTACCTTGCAACAAGGGACCTGTTGAAGAGAAGACCGAGTGCTCACCTGTGCAGGATTTACTTTGCAGCACAGAGCCTGTGGAGGAAACAAGAGATTCTGAAGTTGACATGGGTGCTCAACCTCTGAAGGATCCTGAAGATTCTGATGGAAAGATGGTTCAAGCTGATTCGTCTCAGGATGACAGGATATTGCTAGAAAATGTTGTGCTAGACGATACATGTCCTCCAGCCACCTCTTCAGTGATAGAGGAAGAAAAGATAGAGGGCTCTAGTGAGAAGGAACGTGAAGAGTCAAAAGAAGTTGAAAATGCGACGGGAAGTAAAATGGAAACATTGCAGGTGGTTGGGGATATTCCAGAAAAAATGGATTCGGAAACTCTGGGTCTACCTCCATCTTCTTTGGTGTCGGAGGAAGAAAAGACTGAAGTCTCCACTGAGAAACAAAATTTCAAGAAATCACGAGATTCTGAAGTTGAGCCCATTGGTGATGTGGAGCCATCCCTGGCTGGTGGAGTTCTTGGAAAAATTTCACAACTCGTGAATAGACCTTCATCTCCCTTGGCAATAAAGGAAGGAGACATTGGTTCACCTTCAATGGATGCAATTGGGAGTTCAGTAGAAATGAAAGAATTAGAAGGTTCTAAAGACGAAGTTGCTGATCAAATGGACATAGATGAAGTTGCTAATCAAATGGACATAGATGAAGTTGCTGATGAAATAAATGCTTCTAAGATTGGTTGCGTGGACAAAGAAAATACATCAGAAACTGTGGTACCTTTATCTACCTTTCAAGAAGTTGAAAAGATCAAGGGATTATCTGAACAGATTCCAGTTGGCAGCTTAGCCCCACTTGATGAATCAAATACTAAAGATGCTGAAATGACTTATCAGAGGGATGAGCTCGAGGTCACTGGCTCTTCTGTGCCGGGTGAAGGTACTGTATCGGAAAGAGTTGAACAGACTTCATCTACAAAGGAAAATGAAGAGATCGAGGGCTCATCCGAGAAGAACCAAGATAGCAGCCCTGTATTGGAAAAACTGGATCAGCCTTTGTCTATGCCAGCAGGTGACGAGATTGCAGGCTCGTCCAAGAAGAACCAGGCTAGCAGCCCTGTATCAGAAAAAGTCGACCCGCAGACGAAGAACCAAGCTAGCAACCCTGTATCAGAAAAGGCAGACCAGCCTTCGTCTACACAGAAAAATGAAGAGATCGAGGGCCCATCCGAGAAGAACCAAGCTAGCAGCCCTGTATCAGAAAAAGTGGACCAGGCTTCGTCTACACAGAAAAATGAGGAGATCGAGGGCCCATCTGAGAAGAACCAAGCTAGCAGCCCTGTAGTGGTGATGGAATTGGAGGGTTCTGAAGCTGGGGTCGATGATCATATGGATGCATCCCAGGTTGGTGGGATTCTTCCAGAAATAAAATCGATGTTCACTAGGGTCTTTAAGGCTTTCCAAACGATGCATTCCAGTGGGGTTGTCAAAAAAAACTAAGGAACTGATTACTTGAATAAAATTAAAGTTGATCCTTGATTGCATGAGATGTCATATTCGTGGAAGCAAAAGTATCCAAAAATAAAAAGAATTTGCCATTGCTGTAGTCTTGCTCTCCTTTTCTTGACAACTGGTAGTATACAATTAAAAAGGAAAAAACCTCGTAAACGAAGACTATCTTGTATAAAAATAGATGAATGATATACGTATTATATGTATCTAGACTAGATTTGTATTATTTCTATATATATGTGTGTGTGTAATTACTATGCTTAAAGTAGTACATAACTTGAATTTACTTTCTTGTTCTTGTGACTTCTGTTTGATATTGTGTTCGAACTCAGGCTAGCACGGTGTTGGCAGAAAATGATATGCCAAGTAATATTGACCTGCCCTCATCTTCTGTTGTGGTGAAGGAGATGGAGGACAAATTGTCCAAGGGAAAGGAGGACGTATTGAGCGGCTCATCAGTATTAGGGGCATCACAAGGAACCATAACTGAGCAGGCAAATCCCGTTGATGATTCTCAGGGTTCTGGGACAGCATCAAATATTTCACTCGAAAACGAGGATCAGTATCAGGAGTCTTGAGCTATAGACTGCGATAACGACATGACAGGACTGCCTGAATCAGAATCAGAATTTAAAGCTGGAGTTGTTTATCTTAGTTATGAGATGATGCCAGAATCCGGAATGAAAGATTTGCCTCCATGCTCCTCCGAACAGGAGGGTGAAAATGTCGAGGATCACCAGAGGGGGTTCCTCTTGGTGGCCCTCAAGACTGGAAGAAACCCGAGTTGATAAATTGTAACTCTGTAAAAAATTCATAGATATTATTATCCTTTCGAGTTGTATATTGATAGATTATTTGTACCAACACACTTTGATCAATGAACTCAAATTCAAGTAGAAGAGGAGATTTTTCTCACTCCACGGCAGGTTGTTACCAAAAATATTTTATTTTTGGACAGTGTCATTCGATAGTTCCTTGGCAACTAAAGAGTAATTTAATTCCGCCGCTTTTGGGGCAATTGATGCTTGGGTGGATTCCATTAGAGTTAAAGATTAGAGTTGATGTATAGTGAGAGTTTTCAAAAAAAAAAGTTTGAGAGAGAAAGAGAACGAGAAAGAGAAAGGTAAAGAGAGAGAGAGTGTTGGGGTTGGTGGGTCGGCATGTCGCCCGTCTGTTGGCCTGCGATATTGGTTCAGAGGGTTGTTACGTGCCGATCTTCGTTGTGTTGGGGTTTGTGTCGCTAGGGGAGAGGAGTTTTGCTCGGGTTAGAGTTTTGGTGCGGAGCTGGGAGAGGGAGGATCTCCGTTGCCAATCTGGGTTTGGGAACAACGAGGGAAGAGCCGCTGTCGTCTATGGTGGTCGTGGGAGGCTTGGTTCTCGTCTGCTTGGCTATCGTTTGTCTAACGCCGGCGTTGAGGGGCCTAGCCGTGGTTGAAGTTGGGTTCATGCTGCTTGGTGAGGGTGGGCTGCGCTGGTTCTAGTCTTGCCGTGGGGATGGCCGAGGAGGGGCCGTGGCTGCTCTTCGGTGGGCAAGTGGTCGGAGTTGGGTGGCTGGCGTTGAAGGACCTTGGGTTCACGGATCGCAGTGGAGGCTGCATTCTAGATTTGAGTTCTGTGTTTGTTGTTATAAGGGCAATGTTTTCCCTACTGGCCTTCTGTGTTGTGTCTGTTGTTTTTGTGATGTTGTTTGTGGCTCTGTTTTGCGGGAAAGTTGGCAGGTTTTTTGGAGAGGCGTTGGCTTCGTGGCCTTGGTGGTGCTTGAAGTTGTGGGTTGTGTTTGGCTTAGAGGATGATTTCCCAATGCTTCTTGGATTGTTGGGTGGTACCTTGAGTCAGAATTAGGTTAAGGTGTGGTTTTTTCTGTGATTGTTGGGGCCATGGTTAGTAAGAGTTTAGCTCTGTCGACCGAAGCATGGATTCTCAAATAGGTTTTTTTGAGTCTGTTTGTATACCTTGTACTTGGTCTTTGGATCATTGGCTGTACATTGACCTTTTTAGGCTTGCATTAGTAAATTCTTTTTCTTCTAGTTGGAGGCCTTATCCATGTAAAAAAAGAAAAAGAAAGAAGAGGAAGAAGAAGAAGATGATGATTAAGTTGATGTTTGTTGCATTATTCTTTGTAAAAATATTACATATGTGAGTGTTCGCAAGTGAATAGTATTGTTATCTGTCCATGCAGGTTTATTAATCCATCATCATTTTGATTGGCTTATATGCGCCTTAGAATAGGATGACATTGTCAAACATTGATGTAGCGTCGTATGGAAATCACAAGATTTTTGTATCAACATGTCATTATCAAGTAAATCATAGTCGTGTATCTTCTATCGTTTGAAAGGGCTGTTTTCACAAATGACCTTGAAGATATGACCTCCTCAATTTGGTTCCAACTGTTGCCTTTAGAGATTTTACTACCATATTATTATCAACTTACGGAACTATCGTTTTTTTAAATTCCCGAACTACTCATAATGATTTGTTCCAAGTAACTATGAATCTTTAAAAAAGAAAGAAAAAAAAAACTCCAATTTTGAAAAGAAAATTAAAAAAAAAAAAGCCAAGGAAGATGAGATTGGGGATGGATAGCTTGGGGAGATCCTCGTGGCGAGAGAGGGGTGCTTGAAATGGCTCGAAAAGACAAAATTGTCTTTGTAAGGGTTGGATAAAAAGTGAGTGAAAAGAAGACCACATACATCGTAAGGGTACAAGGGACCAGATTTATCACAAGGCATGGGCGAGACAATATCTGTTGGACGTGTATGCCCTAAAGAGTAAAAATGTAATATGTTTTTTAAGGCGTTTTTATCAATAAAGAATTTATTTATTATTTACCTACCAAATCTTGTCCTCTTTACGTTCATATTTGTTGAATGTATGTTAAGCAAACAATAATCTGAGACTGTCAGTCTAAACCTTTAAGAATTAGACATATGATAGACAAATTATGCGAAAGACACGATTCTTAAGGTGATGGTCTAAATCCTAAGATCCGCAATCGAGGAAATAAAGTTAGACGCTTTATTCATGTAAAAATTGTTATGTTATCTATATCCTTATCGCGAGATGGTTTGTCTTGATCATCGTAGATGGACTCCGTGAATAGATACATTGGCACATTGTCATAGGTTACGATGTGTTGAATCAGGACATCAAGTGAATTGATTTGGATTAATAATTCTGTCTCGGCAAATTGATTCACTTTAGAAAATCATATGTATTGTATCTTAATCCTGATATGAATAGTAGGTTCATTATCTTGACTTATGCCTTTTGATGTACCAAAGAGTGACATCCACATTTTAATAGTGGTATGATGCTGGTACGTTGGAGGCATGACTCTTGAGATTGTAAACCTGTTATTTATAAATATGGAATCCATAGCTCCTCTTTAGGAGTAGTGATGTCCTCTTATATGTAGTATGCTGTGATTGAAAAACTGGAGCGCTCAACCATTTGGATACATAGATGTAACCGAATGGTATACTGTCTTTAGATGGTAAGTTTTTCGATGGTAAGATAATGGAACATAAGAGAAAAATCATGGGGAAGGTAAGACATAATTTATCTTTAAGTCTATTATGGATAATCCTATGACGATATGGTACATTATGATATGTCATGGAGACTTAGTTATACGGGCTTCGTAATTCTATATAGTTCGAGAGTGCAGTTCTAAGTTTTTAGTGGAGTAGCTTTATAGTTGATAATTGTGAAATGTATATCTGGGATATTGGGTTTCATAATTATTGAGAGTTTGAATTATATAGGTCCATTAGGTCCTCTTTGCTAGCTCATAAAAATTTTATAATGATACGACGTGCTTTTCAAATAATTGGTAACTTGTGTCAAATTATCAGATTGGCTAAAATTCGATAGGATCAGATAGTTCATGTCTATTTATCGGTTGAATTAATTTTGTGAAAAATTAATTCAAGAGAAACTTCTTAAATTATTGAATCAGATAATTCATGTCTGTTTATCGATTAGATTAATTTTGAATAAATTAATTTAAGAAAAACTTGTTGAATTATCAAGAATATTTATTTTCCTAGAGATTATCTAGATATGACTGTTTTAATCAGATAACTTCTCTATTGAGTTATTTGAATTAAAACTGATGTTCTATCCCAATAATCTCGGCTGAGAAATAAAGATTCGCAAGGATCATTTATTGTAAGTTCGGTTGGTCGATCTTTAAGTTCGGCCTGTTGATGGAGTAGGTTCAGCAGGCCGATTTGCCAGTTTGGCTTGCCAATCGAGCGATAAACAGATCACGTGTTTTCACGTAGATTTTATCAGACACTGATCCTAATTTGATTGTGATTCGAGTTTTCGAGGCCTTATTTGATAAGGACTGACTCTTGGGCCCAACCTCTATAAAAAATGGGAGTGAGAGTTATTGTTATTTTTAGATCAGTTGAGAAATCTAGAGTGAGACTCTGTAACTCTCTAAGAGCTATTATTCACACATCACGAACCATAGCTTTGGGTTTTTTTCAATTGGTTGGAAGAAGAGTAACCAGGGAAAGGCTGTAGATGTGCGCCCATACACACTTTGATTGTGATAGAGAATAGCAAAGAAGATCAGTTGGTTGAGGCTCTTTTGGATCGTTATACTCTTCACGGATTGCGGGAGCTTTTTTGCATTTATGAAGTTAGTAAGATCTAGTTAATTTATGCATATAGTGTGTCAAACTTGTGTTTTAGAAAATACTCTAATATAAAAAAATTTAAAAATTTCGCTATATACCATTTTTCTAACAATATCGACATTGAATGGGGTAAGGAAGGACAAGCTCGAAGTAGTAAAGAGTGGGTGTGTTTGGACAGGAGTAGGGATAGGAAGCTCGTCGATGTTGGGGCATAGGAGGCATGGTGCTTTGTTGCAAGAACTAAAACAAGCTTGGTTTAACTCATCTCGCTATAATGTTTTCTCTCGAGAAATTTAACTATGCAAACTTGAAGTTTTTTTTCAAACTTATTTTTCAAACGACCTATTAGTAAAATATGAGCCATAAGCCCCACACCATTAAAAAGAAAAAACTTTTGGGTTAATTTCACTCAAAATTTCAATTTTTGTATTCACATATCTATTTCTTGTAAAATAAATACTCAACATCTGAGGGGTAAAATAGTCATTGCACAAAACTAAGGGCAAATTGGTCTTTGCACAAGTTAGGGGTAAAATGGTCATTTCGTATAGGCCAGTGGAGGGCATAACCCCTCGACTTTCATGGAATTACGCCCGGAGGAGTACTAGAGAAGAGCAATCGATCCAGAATTCACAGTTTGTTCATCTGAAATCATCAGAAACCTGCTTTGAAAGCTTCTCCTTCGAACCCGTTCTTTGATTTCTCATGCTCAATAGCTAGTAAGTTCTTCATTTTTTTTTTTCTTAATTGCTTTGTCGTAGTCAACATTTCATGGGTTTTTATTTATTTATTTATTTCATTTTTTCCTCCAACTTTTCCCAAATTGCAAATCTGTTCCCCGAAGAACCTTTAATATCCTCTGTTTATATGGATTCATTATTCTTGTGACACAAGAAATCCGTAATTTTTTTTAATTTTTAAGAAATCAAGGTTTAATTTTTCTTTCTGTTAATGCGTAACCCTCTTTAATGGGTTTCGGTTAGTTTTGTGAGTGCAACAATGGTGTTGCATTTCTCGTTTTCTGAGGGCTTAGTCGTTAAAAAGTCCTTAAATTGTGCTTCAAGCTATTTTAGTGTTGCCCCTGAAGTTGCTTCTTTTTGTGTGTTTGCAAAAACATTTGAATTTTTTCTTCAAAAAAGGATTTTGCAGCAACACCCCGCCCGCGCCCGCCC
>CAMOHE010054229.1:0-32240 GCA_946598075.1 Artocarpus hirsutus | reverse complement strand
CCCCCCCCGCCCCCCCCCCCCCCCCCCCCCCCCCCTCTCTATATATATATATATATATGTATATATACACACACAGAGAGAGATATATGTATACATATAACTTTTGTATTTTGAAATTGTGAATTTAGGTTAATATTTAAACTGCAGTTTTTTTTTTGGGTATTGAATACTATGCTGTACAGCTATTAATATCATCTTAAATTTGTGTTGTTACAGAACCGTAAATTTAAGTTGGTATATTGAAGATAGGTTTTTGGCTTTTTAGTTCCCTCTGGGTGATTTATTGGTAGCATATTCTATTTACCTAATGTAACTGTGAATTTAAGTTGATATATAGAAAGCAATAGAAGGTTCTCTTTTTACTTTATTATATTTTAATTTCGTTTTGTATACCAGGACTTTCTCATGCAATTTGTTTTTGTTTTGTTTTATTTTGTTTTGTTTTACTTTTTTTTTTTTTTCCCCTTTAACGAGTCTGTTTTCTTTGTCAATATCAAGTCTTTTAATTGGTGCTAAATGGATAAATTTTTTGCAGGTTCTGCTATTTGCTATGTAAGGTTTGTGTGGATTTCTGGCATGATTTTGGAGACTTTGGTTCTTAAGTTGCCCCTGTTATAACAGAGGAAGCGCATGGTGTTGCAAATGTAGTCATTTGTTTGATTATTTATTGAAGCAATTTGACTTTGGTTCTCCTGATTAGTGAGGTGATGGACTGTAATAAGGAAGAGGCCTTGAGGGCCAAGGCAATTGCTGAGAAGAAGATGCAAAGCAAGGACTTTGTGAGGGCTCGTAAAATAGCTTTGAAGGCCCAACAACTCCACTCTGATGTTGATAATATTTCTCAGATGCTCATGGTCTGTGACGTCCATTGCTCCGCTGAGAAGAAACTATTTGGGGGTGAGATGGACTGGTATGGAATTCTTCAACTTGAGATGTCGGCGGACGAGGCAACAATTAAGAAGCAGTATAGGAAGTTTGCGCTCCAACTTCATCCTGATAAGAACAAGTTTGCTGGTGCGGAAGGTGCTTTTAAGCTGATCGGAGAAGCACAGAGAATACTTTTGGACAAAGAAAAACGTAAGTTGCATGACCAGAGACATGGGGGCGGCTGCCCATCTGCTCAATATCATCCACAACCTTATGCTAATTGGAACATGAACGTGGCTCATAACACCAATAGAAGCAACCCATTGGGTCCGAATTCACAAAATCAGCAGTCACAACAGCCAGCCCAGCCACGATACGCTGGTTGCCAACCGACTTTTTGGACTGCCTGCCCCTTTTGTTCGGTGAGGTACCAGTACTACAGAGAAATTATCAATAGATCTCTCCGTTGTCAACATTGTAGGAGGCCCTTTGTAGCATATGACATGGAGGCACCAACAACAGCGGACTTTAGTAAACCAGTATTCCCCCAACAGACAAACAATGCTCAGAATTTCGAAGCACGATTTCAGCAAAATTTTGGAACTGGGAATATTCGAGCTGAACCGGTTCATAATGCAGGTAAGAATGTTGGCCGTTCTTCCACTGTTGGGACAGGAAAGGCAAATCGAAAGAGAGAAAAGAAGCGGGCTAGACATCAGAGTGACTCTGAAATCTCCGAAATAGAGACTAGCTCTGATTCTGAAGAAGAAATGGAGATTGATGAGAATGGCGATTCTGATGAAGACGTAGAGATTGATGAGAATGGCGATTTTCATAGTGGACAGACATCTGGTTATTCCGGGGAGCAAAGTGTGCGCAGGTCTTCACGCCATAAGCAACAAGTCTCTTATACAGAAAAATTGAGTGATGATGATGGCGACGACTTTGAGAACCCTTTAAAAAAGTCAAAAAGAAAGAGATTATTCTGTTCGATTGAAGAGGAGAATGGAGATGCATCTAAAGAAGAGACAGCTAAGATGAAAAATCAGTCTGATTTTGCTGCTAACATAAAAAAAGATGAGAAAGAGGTCAAAAAGAAAGAAGCTGATTATGCATGTGTGCAAAATGGGGACAATGATATAGATTCAAGCTCCAAGGGAGCTCCGGATTCATTATTCAATTATCCAGATCCGGATTTCAGTGACTTTGAAAAGGATAGGAAACCCGAGCATTTCGCAGCAGGGCAGATATGGGCTGCTTATGATGATGTAAATGCCATGCCCAGATTCTATGCTAGGATCACGAAGGTTCGTTTTCCTGGATTCAAGGTGGAGATAATTTGGTTGGAGCCGGACCCAGATGACGAGAATGGGATCAAATGGCAATCTGCGGAATTGCCGTTTTCTTGTGGCAAGTTCAGGTATGGGATTACTCAAACAACAGATAATCTTCCTATGTTCTCTCATCAAATTGCTTGTGAGAAAGGTAGACATAGAGATACTTTCTTGATACATCCAAGAGAAGGGGAGACCTGGGCTTTATTCAAGGACTGGGATATTAAATGGAGTCATGATCCATCTGCGCATCGGAAGGACGAGTATGAATATGAATTTGTTGAAATCTTGTCCAATTATGTTGCCGGCGTCGGAATACATGTTGCTTTGTTGAGTAAGGTGAAAGGGTTTGTGAGTCTTTTTTGTCGGATGGAGAAGGTAGGTAGGAGGACATTTATAGTTCCCCCAGGTGAGTTATTGAGGTTCTCTCACATGATTCCGTCCTCTAAAATGGAAGGTGACGAAAGAAAAGGAGTGCTTCCTAGATCTCTTGAACTTGATCCTGCTGCTTTGCCAATTGAGCTTCTCATTTCTTCGATGTCTGACCGTGAAGTTAAACCCATGGTGGGGTGTCATGCTGACACAAAGAGCAGCTGCTCACAGCCTCAGCAGAACAGTTGTGATGTACATGCAGCTTCGACTCCAGAGCCAATGGAAATTCCGGAACCTATATTCTACAACTTTGACGCTGATAAATCCAAAGACAAGTTTCAGGTTGGCCAGATCTGGGCATTGTACAGCGATGAGGATGGCTTGCCAAAATACTATGGTCGGATAAAGAAAATCGATGCTTCCCCGGTTTTTAAATTGCACGTTTCATGGCTTACTTCTTGCCCCCCACCAGATAACTTTATTAGATGGTCCAACGACGAGATGCCAATAGGTTGCGGGAGGTTTAAGCTTAAAAGGAGCGCGTATCAAACTTATGATTGCAACGGTTCTTTTTCACATCTGGTAAAAGCAGAGCCTGCGGTTAGAAAGGATGTTTACCACATCCTTCCTAGGACAGGTGAAGTTTGGGCGTTGTATAGGAATTGGAGTGCTGACATCAAACGTTCTGACTTGAAAAACTGTGAATATGACATAGTGGAGGTCCTCGCGGCGAATGATTTACAGACAGACGTGTTGGTTTTGTGTCGTGTGGATGGGTTTAACTCAGTTTATAAGCCTCAAGTTCAAGGAGGATCAACCATCGGCAAGAGCATTCCCCATGCCGAGGTTCTCAAGTTCTCTCACCAGATTCCTGCTTTCCGTCTGACGGAAGAGAGAGGTGGCAAGCTTCGAGGCTTCTGGGAACTCGACCCTGCTGCCATGCCGGTTCAGTATGTTTGCTCGACGACTTCATGACCGATAACTTATTTGATCCAAGTCTACTGTCTATAAAACTGTTGTGTAAAATGGGGATGATTTGGGAGGGGTAGAAACATTACCACTTCAATTTTGGAAACTTGGACTTTGATGCCTCGGAACCTGCAGAAGGTGCATATCTTGATAGAAAGTTTTCTGTAGTTTACAGCTTTTCTTTTTTCTTTTTTCTTTTTTCTTTTTGGTTTTTGTTTTTGTTTTGTTTTTTCTTTTGGTTTTTTGCATTTTGGACCATGTTGATAGAAGTCTTTGTTCTCAGCATTTCACTGCCCAAGATCCAACTGCATTTTGGAGGGGAAAACAAAGGGTCTTGTAAGTTCTGTATAGTAGTCAGTTAATATTTCTGTGGGCCGTTGGTTAGTTTGTGTAGGAGTTGCAACCGCTAATCGGGTGGAATTTTGGCCAGCCTTGAGTAGGTGAAAATTAATCATTATTTGAAAGCTTAACCCTGGTTTTGGTTTTTTATCTGGCGTATGTCTCATGTGAAAAAGATACTTTAATCACCCCTAAAACTTTTGTTTTGTACTTTTGTTGGCACTAAAGTAGATGATTTTTAGTAGCCCCAAAAATCTTTTTTTTTATTGTTTTCGTGTTTTTGTGTTTGTTTTTGTTTTTGTTTTTGTTTTGTTTTTTTTTTTCTTTCAGCAAATTCTTGGTGGGTTAGAGGATGTTTACATTACACCCCATGGATATCTTCAAATGCATTGCATGAATACTCTTCTCTCTAATTCATCATTTTTAGGGATTGTCCTTTCTTTTGTTCATGCTTTTCGAATGCAACTGGGGGAGTTCATGATGTTTCTGTTTTTACACCAACTGCAATGCTCAGGATGTTTGATCACGCTTTTTTTAGGCAATATATTTTTGTATATGTTTTTTATTTTATGGGTTTTTGGGCAATGTCTTCGTCCTTTAAAAAAAAAAAATTTAAAACTTTGAAACCATTTGCTGAAAAAAGAAGAGAAAAGAGGGCAAAAAAAAAAAAACCTCCAAGGCCTTGGCGGAAGAGCAATTAAAGCTAAAACCAGAAAGGGGCATGCAAACAAAGCACCATATTTTTACTGTTGCCCAAGAGCAATCTAATTATTCTTCTAGAATGTAGAAGACACCATACTGTTGTCCCACGAAATTAATGTGTTTGCGACAACATCCACCTAAGTGACAAAAAAAATAAGTTATTAACACTAATGGTTTTTAAATTTTTGAGTCTTTTTTACTTTGTCCTCAAAATTTAAAAATCATAATTTTACCCTTTAAACTTTAAAAATTTCTCACTTTGTCCTCTGAATGTTTTAAAATCATCATTTTACTTTTGAATTTTTCAAGTTCTCACTTTGTATGCTAAATTTTTGATTCTCCATTCAAATGGACGAAATTAAGCCCACATGATTCATACATGAGTCATCTGTAAGGACAAAATAAGATTTTATCACTTAAAAGTTTTGTTTCACTTTTATACTCTCACTTGACGGCTTTGTTTTTTATCTAAACTTTCATTTAAGAAGGGTTTGCCTCCACATATATTCTCATTTTTAATGTGTAACCTATTTAATAAATCGATAATGTTCATCGATCTCTGAATTTGTATACTAAAGAAGATGACTTACGCATTAAATATGAGAACATATCAGCAAACAATATTGAGAAAAAATGTGAATATATACCATTTTTAGATGAGAGCAGATAAAAAAACGTTAAATGAGATTGTAACCGTAAAATAAAACTTGGGTGATAAAATCTCATTTTTGTCTTTACATGTAATCCATATGCAAATCACATAAAGTTTTTTGTCCATTTGAACGGAAAATAGGAAACAAAATAAGGAGCTTTGAAACAATGACAAAATTGTGTTTTTTAAAATTTGGGGGTAAAGTGAAGAGTTTTAAAAATTCATAAGATAAAATGATGATTTTTAAAGTTTAAAAGGTAAAATAAAAGAAGCCCTAAAATTTAAACGTCATGTGTGTTAATAACCTAAAATAATAATAATAATAACAAAAGCAAGAGAACAAAAGAAATACAGGCTCATAAAAAACATATTGAAAATGAATTTAGGAAACAAAAATAATACTTATTTTAAATATTTATTTATTTATTTTTGGCTAAAAGATGTCTAAGTAATAGTCTGCATTTTGTAATATATCACATTAAGAGAGCATCTTATAATATCGGTCTTAATTGTTATAATATAAAATTTTTATGTATTACGATATAATATAAAAATAGATTACTATATAAATTTTTTATATGTTACAATAATAAATTAGTTTCAATTGTGTTATTCGGCTCTAAGTTTCTTGAACTTTCAATTTTTCTTGGCCTGGACAGAGGTCTTTTTTTTTTTTTCAATGTCGTCGCACAAAATTGTGAGAAACAGAAATTGCACTCAAAAGTGAAGACCAAGAATTCATTTTAAAAAATAGAAATATGTTAGGATAGCCGCGCTTTTACGAATATGGACATTTTGTCCAAGGGTAATGACGCTAGCTTTGAGTGCGAGAAGTCCCGGGTTCGATCCTACAAATGCTTCTGCTTTCTCCATTTTACTGTTTTTGGTAATTCCCACTTCATTTTTTTTTTCCAAATTCCACTACATTAAAATTAAAATTTAAAAAACCCTTCTAAGAAAATAAAAAAAAAAAACTTCTATAAGTTTGCAGCAGACAATTTTCTCAAAAAAAAAAAAAAAAAAAATCATAAATGACGATATATTTTGTCAAATAAAAAAAAAAACCCGAAAATCAGAGTAATATATGTAGCGATTTTCCCTCCAAGAAATTTTGGTCCCTAACCCAACTGGTCCTGGGAGTTTCCCTTGCCCTCCACCTTCTCTTCAAACCCTTGCCACTCGGCTATTCTCTCTCATCCTTCTCTCACTTCTCTCTCTCATTATCTTTCTCTCATGTAATTTATCACCCCTGGATTTTGATTTTGTTTTTGTGCCCCAAAATTCTTGCTTTACTGAGATATGGACTCTCTCGGCAACGACAATGGCGGTGACAGCGAGCCGATTAAATCGAACTCACCTGTAGATGCCTCCGATGGCGAGACTCAGTCCTTCGACAGCCAGAGTTGGAGCCCGGAATTTCTCGGTAATCAAAAAGTAGTAGTAGTTGTTGTTGTTTTTTTTTTTTTTTTTTTTGTTAAAGTCTTGTTTTTGAGCCTCAATTTTACTGAGAAGAATCGATAAAGTTGTGGCCTTTTTGTTAAATTTCTCGCTTTTTAGCCTCCATTTCACGGTAAAGAACCAATTTTTTGGAGTTGTTATGAAGATCCTTGTATTCGCCTGTGTTTTTGCTTGATCGTTTTGCTCGTTTTTGGCTTTTGAAAATCCAGTTCTTGTGATAAAAGATTTGTTAGTGGGTTGATCGTATAAGAGGTAGTGGTTTTTTTTTATTTTATTTTTTATTTTTTTTATTTAGACCTCATGGATTATGTGTGTTTTCTTTCCTTTTTAAATAAATAGATAAATAATTAAAAGTAGTTGTTTTTTTAATCTGATTTTCTTTCTTTTGATTAGGAGGAATGGAATGTGGGGATGGGGATGAGTTGCTGAAAACTACCATGCTTTTCGATGACACTGTAATGGTTGAAGGTGCATTCGAAACACAAGCGGTAGATCTTGCCAGTGAAACGCAAGTCATGGATTTCGGCGGAGAAACCCAAGTGTTGGATATTTGCGGCGAAACTCAAGTGTTGGATGATGTCGATTATTTTGAGACTATGGAAACCCAGTTATTGGACGACTTTGGATTTGAAGATGTAAGTGAAAGTGATGGTGGAGAGAGTGACGGCACTGAAGTTTTGGGCGATAAAGATGACCTAACTGATGATCTCTTAGTAAGAGAAGGTGATTATCAGTCGGTGGATAAGGAGAAGGCTCAATGTTTTCTGGCATGCAACAACGACAAGAAGTTGATTGAGCAACCTAATGTTTCAAGTAATCTGGTTCTGCAGAACAATGCAGGTTAGTCTTTTATAAACCACATGGGAAGATTATAATTTAAGTATCTGTTAATTGTAAAGACATCTTAACTTATTTTCTAAAGCTCAAGTATTTTGTGATTGAAGAATAAATATATTGAATTATCTGGTACCCAATAGATGCAATGGTTAGAATAGTAAATGATTTATACTCGTGATATATTGTTTTCATATGTATTTGTTTGGTTAGTAGGAATTTTTGAATTATGGCAAAAAGAAAAGGTAGGACTTTGAAAGTGACATCATTTGTTAGCTTTGGCATATGTGTATCATTGGATATTGGTTTAGATTTTAGATGTAGAGTTCTATATATTCAACTTGAGTTTTGATTTATCACATATAATATTTGCATTGATAGAAAGCTCCTAGTTTTTAAATACGTTCAGACATTTTTTCTCTTTTAGCGCTCCATGTTCCTACTGCAACACCCGTGCCTCAATCTTCTGTCTCACCAAAATCTGGTGCGTGTTCTGCTTCCTAACCGGGGAATCCAATTTGTAATCCCTTATTTTATAAATATCCTCTGGCATATGCTAATTGTGCATTTGAAGCCCTTGGCAAGTGTGGTTTAGCATGATTTGCAATTTGGTTAGGCTGATTTTATTAATGTTTTATTTACTCATGAGTTGTATGCCTTATTGCAGTAGGAGTGTTTATGGTTAAATTGACAAGCTAAATAAGCGTACTGTTGCTTTTTTTTTTTTAATGATGTACTGTCGCCAAAATTTTGCATAAAGGAGAATCTAAGGTTTAGTTTAGAGGGTTGCCAATATAAAATCTCTTAATATTAACTCTGATCATGCTGTATAATGATTCAGGTAAAGCAAGCAGTATCAACTTGTATGTTGCTTTCCCTCGTCTAATTACTACTTTTTTACTTTTAGCTAGAATTAAAGTTATTCTAGATTTTTGCTCTCCCTTTATGTCGCATATTGTAATGGTGAAGCCAAGATATACTACATCCACAATTTTTATCTGGGAGGTTGAAAATTCATGTTTGGTTAGTTTAGTGGGTTCATTTCTGATTAAGAGTGTTTTCTGAGAATTCATTTGTCTCCCTGTAATTTCAGGATCTGGGACAATGAGGTTTACCTCAATTCGTGCAGCATCTTTGCGGGCTTCTGGTTTAGCAGCTCGCAATATGGCTTTGAAAGGAACCAAAAGTGCATCTTCATCTATTCCAACTAATAATATGTCCTCTGACAAAATTGATGTTACTGTTATTGATGAGGCAGTATCTGCAATGGAACTTGGAAAGGAAGGCGATCAAGCGGGAGATCTTTTGAGGTGCAATGGAACAGTAAATAGCTCAAAGGATGAGAACACACCCAAAGGTTGCAATTTGGCGGCAAGAAAACTTTTTACTGAGGATTTAGACTGTGAAAAGGATGACCTTCCTCATGATACTAGTATAGATAGAGGAGAAGACTCGATAAAGTTGTCTGCTTCTGATCTGGCAGGTTTAAGCTATGTTGATTCTCAAGAACCTGGCGAGCTAACACAAGTGAATGCGCTTGAGTTTGTTGATAGGTTTATTAAAGAGAGTGTGGCTGAGTTTGATAAAGAAATTGAGCGTGGAAGTACTGGGGGAAAATCAAAATGTGTTTCAAGTATAAAAGGGCCACAAAAGTTGGCAAAGAAGGCTAACGAGAAAAACATAGTTGAAGAACTAAGCGTTTATGATTGGGATGATATCCGTGAAGATGGAGGAGGGGGTGACATTTTTAACAGAAGAAAGGAAGACTTCTTTGGTGGAAGCCTTGGAAGGAGACCCTCGAAGCCCAGAGTCAATGAGCCGCACGAGCTGAAGGATTGTAAAAGACAGATAAATGGAAATGATAAGAGGATGGATATATTTAATTCTGATACAAAATTGCTGCTGCGCAATCGAAAAGTTGACAAAAAAGTATTTGAACCTGAAAGGAATTTTAGAAGGAATCTCATCAATGAATTGGACAAACAGTCTGATATTGACTTTCAGGACAAACAGTTGGAAAAAAATGCTACCAAGGCAGATGCGTCAGAAATGCTAGATGTGGGTTTTGATACTCAGATGGCTGCTGAAGCCATGGAGGCCTTGTTTAAGGGCGAGGACATTGCCAATCGTGATGTTAATGATGCTTGCCAAGGTATCAAAAAGAGTCCAAAACAGCCATCAATGATAAAAAGAGCACGCCTTAATGTTGCAGGGCATGCTTCGAGTCAGCCCATGAAATCTAGGAGGGTTGGTGCCACCTCAAATGACGTGTCTTCAGTCTCATCTGAGAAACAGTCTAAGAATGTAAGAAAGCAGAGAGATGTGGTCTTGTGTACAATGGATTCAAAAAATACCAAGGAAAATGTTAAAAAGCACTGTAATAGCAATGGATCCGAATACTTCAAGAAAACGTCTCATGATAATATTAAGAAAAGAAAGGCAGGATCTTCAGAAAGGGGTGTTTCACCTAACAAAAAGCATATGCAAGAGAAGGTTGGTAGTTTGGAACCCGTTGCCTATCGAACTAGACGCATGGCACAGCTTAAAAATAGAGGCATTCGTGCTTCCACAAGGCTGGCTTCAAGCGAGACTCAATTGAATAAAACTGAAAATGTCAAATCAAAATCAGAGGAATTTGAAAAGATGGAAGTCTTTACTAAGAGGAGCAAGAATAATGCATTAAGTTGTCTTGGAAGAAGAAGATCTAGTAGAAATTTGTCTCCTCAGGTTAACAAGTCTGACAACATAGATCATTCGTCTGAGCCATCTGCTCTGCCAGAAGTTGGACAGACTAACAATAAACACAAAAGGTCATGCAGGGAAACACCGTCATCTGTAGTTTGTCAACCAGTTCTTTCTTCCGC
Source organism: Artocarpus hirsutus (assembly GCA_946598075.1). Taxonomy (NCBI): domain Eukaryota; kingdom Viridiplantae; phylum Streptophyta; class Magnoliopsida; order Rosales; family Moraceae; genus Artocarpus; species Artocarpus hirsutus. The sequence continues at coordinate 21,849 of CAMOHE010054229.1, read as the reverse complement.
AGACCTGGATCTGGAAGGAATATTGCTGCAGCAAAGATCAGACAGGGTAGGTTCTGGGAATGCCCCCCAAAGTGTGCCGACAAGTGCGAGGTTGGATGAATCGCCAAGAGAAGAATCTAAACCATCTGATTCATCATGTACTACTCCATTAAGCTGTAAAGTACCAGTTAGTGAGATATCACCTGTTTGTATGGGTGATGAATATTTCAATCAATCACGTCGGAGGAGTCTCTCAAAGAGTCTTTTGAGAGAAATCAAATTTAGTGCTAGAGGGCCTCTATCTATGAGTCCATCAAAAGACTTACGGAAGAGGAGAGAAATCACCGATGTTCGAATTCTGTACAGTAATCACTTGGATGACGATGTGATTAAGCGGCAAAAGAAGGTATTTTTGCCCCTTTTCAACTTCTTTTAACAATGCACCAAAAATAAAAATCCTTTCAGCATTTTGACAATGTCTCTTCTGGTTTTTTGTATTTCAGATTTTGGCTCGTCTTGGAGTTTCTGTAGCATCCTCTATCAAGGATGCAACACACTTCATAGCTGATCAGTTTGTGCGTACAAGGAATATGTTAGAAACTATTGCTTCTGGCAAACCAGTGGTGACACATTTATGGATTGAGAGCTGTGGACAAGCTAACTGTTTCATTGACGAGAAAAATTACATACTGAGAGATTCCAAGAAGGAAAAGGAATTTGGCTTTAGCATGCCAACTTCATTGGCATGCGCATCCCAAAATCCACTATTGCAGGTACACACACACACACACATCAGTCAAATGCATAGGGAACTTGTTCTGCTTTTTTGCTCACAATGATAGGATTTCTGCAGGGTTTTAAGGTTTTGGTCACCCAAAATACAAAGCCTGGAAAAGAAACAATTGCAAGTCTGGCTAAGGCAGTCCAGGGGCAGGTGTGTAAAGTTTTCCTAGGTCAATATAACGTATGTTCTGGTTCATGGTCAAGTAGTATAACTTTAATCACTTGTGTTGAATTGCATTTTGACTGGAATATAGTCGGTTGGTAATCTTCCATAATCCATTCATGCTCCTTTTAAAAAAAAAAAAAACACACACACTCTCTCTCTCTCATCTTATCCTTGACTTGTTGCCTCCACTTTCTAGAACTTTCTATTTAAATTTGTCTTTTGCGTAGAGTATTAATTTGATTTACGAGGTTTCGGTTTTATCCCCATCAGGCAATTGAGAGGATTGGTAGATCTGCGCTGAAGGACGGTGCATTGCCGGATGATCTGTTGATTCTATCTTGTGAAGAGGATTATGAAATTTGTGTGCCCTTCCTTGAAAAAGGTGAAAAATTATATTTGATATCGATTAATACCAAAATGCCTACCTAAGAAAGGGCAGGATTAGTATTTCATTGCTGCTTTATTATTGCAGGAGCAACAATTTACAGTTCCGAGCTGCTATTGAACGGGATAGTTACTCAGAGGCTGGAGTATGAAAGGTCAGTTGTATTTTAATCACAGTTCATTGGAGAATAATTTGGGAGGACATTCTGAAAAGGGTTTGCTTTTGATTAGAGTTCAAGCGTAGTTTTCTATCAGCTTTTATTATATCTTTTAATGGATTAGTCACCTTACAACAAACAATTTATAGTTGTGTAATTCTTGTGTGAATTCAAAAATAGGAAGAAAAAGGAAGGGCTCGTATAGTATGATTATTAGGTTTAATATTGATGGAAAACTTTGAATTGCATTTAGGTGTTGAGTAAACTAAATTCTTCTGTCAAACTTCATGTATTCCACGACAGATACCGGTTATTCACAGATCATTTGAGAATAACCCGATCTACAATAAGGCTGAAGAAAGATGGCAGCAAGTTCCTCCCAGTGACCAAAAGCAAGAGATATTAATTTTGGGTTATATATTTCATCTCCTTTATTTGGTAGAAATAGTGCATTTCAGTTGTCTGTGTATATGTTATGCAGCAAGTTCCTTCCTATTATATGGTAGAAATATCCTTCAATGTTGTATTATTGTATATTAAAAAACTTAAATATCTTCTCAACCATGTATGTTTTCCCCTTTTGTCCCAACTCGTCTGTTGTATGCATGACAAGGATATCAGCAGTCAAAGCAGGTTAAGTTTGACCTGACTGCTTTGATCCTATTTTCAGGAGGTTCAAAGGAATTCTTTAGATTGATCTAATAGGAAGGGGACAATCAAATGAGCCATTTATCTATTAATATATGATTCTAAATTCTTGGCGAGGGACACAAATTTACGAGCTATCCTCTATCCATTAATTAGCATAAAAAAGTAGTAGCCGTATAAACCAAGTAATTAATTCTAAATGCCATAGTGATTAGGTGACGAGGGACACAATTCACAGATTTCATGAGCCATCTTTCTATCTATCAACTAGCATGAAAAATCATAGCCATATAAATGAAGAATTAGTTTTCCACGCCATATTCTGTAGTTTAATGTACAAAAGTTTAGCAAATTGCTGCAACTTTGATTATTTTTTCCATCCTTCAAAAAAAAAATTGCATTTTTTTTTCAGCCAGAGGGTAAAAGATTAAAAACATGCAATGTAAAACACGCAAAAAACATGACTAATTAAAATCCCTTTGCGTAAGGGTACATATTTTCAACGTATAATAAAAGAAGCTTGCATCTCAATATTACGTGATTAGCAAGAATAACAATACTCACAGCCTATGCTAGACTCCAGTGTGCTAGGATTTCAATCAAACTGGATTAGTGTTTTCAGCAACCCGCACCCTCCAAAGAAAATACTTAATGTAGAGCGTGTTGAGTGTCATTGCAATCCCGAAACCCAGTACAGAAGCAAGTAATACCGCAAATATAGCCTTTAGGTGAAGCTGCCACAAAGCAACAAAGTTGTTTTCAATGAGAGAGAATTTGATCTCGTAGGCATTTGCCCGGGATCTACTAACTATGAGGGACATAATCTTACAAGTATGCTTGCTTCAAGAGCTCCAAGCAAGATAATGAGTGTGTTTGGCAACGCAGTTTGAACCAAAAGTTAAAACGATTTTATTGTAGCATATGAAAACATTACACTGTAACCTACTTTTGCTTTATATTGTAACATGTGTGAGTTTTACATTTTTTTTAACGACGTTGCCAAATGCTCTATATAACCCCTCGAAAAAAAAATGTATATGAAACTATAAATCCAATGGGCCACTCACCACAGCGTAGAGGAAGTGGACACTTATGGCCACAAGGGCAAACTCAAGAGCTGCATATGTCCAAATATACTCCCTGATTGCTGAAAAGTTAATACCAAACAAGCAAATTACAAGACAATATCAAGTTATAAATGTAGGAAGCAAGTTACAGAAACAACTTAAGTTTGATTTTACCAAGGATAACTGCAAAAAGGGACGACAAAAGTCCCAGAGTGAATGCGAATGGGGCTGCAATTATGATTGCTTGACCTTTCATGCCATGAATCTACAAGATGAGAGAGCATAGGTAACTGACTCGGTTTATGGAGATTACTACTATATAAGATGCATATATGTGAATAAAGCCTCTTCTAAGAATAGTTTAAGCTCTCTCTTGAAGCAAAAAATGACGAACCAGGAGCTGCTCAAGGAAGAAGAAATAGCAAATTGTACTAATCAAGATGAGCACCACCAAGTCCTGCCACGCACTGCTAAAAACCCAAAAAAGAGGGTCATTAGTGTCAAACACTCGAACATATTTTAGCATGAGAGAACAACATCAATCAAAGATAGTTTCATGAAGAGAAAAATTGAGATGACATGCTCTAGAAAATATGAAGAATGAAAAATATTGCAACAAAAACAGTAACATAATCCCAAACCATCCCACCTCATGGAATCTGAATTATGTTGACTATGTTGATTGTGCACGAGCCCATTACCCCTTTGAGCAGAGGTTGCCACCCGGAGCAAAGTCACGGGTAGGTTCTGAACCTCATGCTGACACACCTCGCATTTCTTGTTTCCCTTCATGCTAAACCACTTTACTGCACACGCTTCATGCACAAGCCGGAGGGCACCTTTGCAACTGCATTCCATTTTGAGCGTGTTTTCTTCCTCACAAGGGTCGAGACAAATCCTGCACACTGCTTCCTCTTCCGGAATCTCTTCATCATCTCCCTCCACTGGAACTGGATTAATTTGATCTGATTTTTTCACAGCAAAGTTTTAGGAGATCAAAAGTTCCACATATATCATAATAAATATTTTCTAGAATGCATAACAAGAAAATCAATCAGGGCAAACAATCACATAGTAATGGAACTAAAAAGAAAATAAAAAGAACCAATGTGCTCAATTCAAAAACTTGTATGAATTCAAAGTGATCAAGTGCCAAAAATAAATAAATAAACAAAAGAGCACAACAGGTTATTACATACCATCACTAGGATCTGTTACGGTCTGCTCATTAGGAGCAGCAAAGGAAACAGATCTTACGATGACAATATTTTGCCCGGGAACAGACAGGGACCTTGAAACCGTGGGCTTCGTCGCTCCTTTCTGCACAAATTGATCACAACCATCATACTTCTTTCACATTTGTGGTTTCTTAGCGCTCTTCTTCTTAAGTCACAAATATTTTTCTTCGAGCATTCAGTTTTATAGTGCCAAACGCAGCCAAAGTACATAAAAAATCTGCTTTTGAGGTTCATAAATGAGCAATGTACAACTGGTTTAGGCTGTTCATGAAAACATACAATTGATCTAGGCCGTTCATTAGACACTCTTGCCGAAAGAGGTGTGGTAGCTGAAGGGGACAAGTTTGTTTCTGGTCTAACAGGAAGCGACAAACATCTTTGCCAAGCAAAGACTGCTTTCAAATTGGCTATGATGGGACTTTCTGGACGTTTCCGGTTGTCTGATTCAAGGAGAGAACTTCTCTCGCCATCAGGTATGATGCTTTTCCTTTTGAAGCTTAAACCACGTAAGAAGCTGGCTCCTGATGAAGAACTACCTTTTGCAGAACCCTGAGACTGGAGCAAACCCTTCCCACTTCGGCTACTTCCAAAACCTACAGGTCTAGGGGGTATTTGAAGTGATATATCTGGTCGCCTCCCGCTTGGTCCAGGGTCTGGAACCTCTTCCTTCACGGGTTTCACATTCTGTGGATCAGCCTGCATCAAGCAAATAACTCAATGTCGAACTTAACTATCTGTCAATAACCTTTCAAGTAATCCCACATGTCGAAAGGCAGAAAACCATGCAACTCATTCTCACCAACCAAAGTTTACGAGATTCTAGTATTTCACAATCTCGTATCCTAAAGTGAACAAACGGGGTCATTTGTTAATTAGGACCATTAGTTTACCTGCTTACTCTACAAGGAATTCCACTACTTTACACTCACTTGCTCACTTAAGCAAGTGAATTAGCCTGGAACACTCGACATGATTTAGATTTCATCCCAATGTGGAAACCATGTTTAATCAATCTAAGCAAAACACAATGTGGTACTGAGAAAGAGGGTTGGGATTTGATCAATTTAGGTACAGTATTGTACCGTTATTTAGCAGAAAACACAGACTTATACAGCTATAATTGTGCAAAAACTGAATAGTAGGACACAATATAACAGTCAGATCACGCCATCAAATTAAATAAAAATAATAATAAAGTATGATAATTTAATGAAACCTGATGAAATCTAACAGTTAGTTGTGTTTATTGGTAGGGTTTATAGGTCCATTTAGAATCTATCAGTCCCTTTTCCTTCTCCATTTAACACACGAAACGTCAATTAAGGAGAAAACAATCTTAGTATGACAAGAAGTTAGATCAAATTCACGTACTTTATTAAGATGATATTTATCAGCTATGTATTATCTCCCTAAAACATGTAAACGGCATTTATTATAAGCAATAATCAAGATCTGCAATTTCTTTCCAAAAATAAACAAAAAAAGAAAAAAATAATAACAGACAAATGCATAAACAGCTAATCCAGATCCACTCTTATTAGCAGCTCCAAATAAGTCTAAAACTAGTAAAACTGAAAAGCTTTCCTGAACTCATTGTTCACAGATTATACCAGAAAACTAAACACCCCATCATCTGAAATCACATATATACATACATACATACATACATACATATATATATATATATATATATATATATACGTGTGTGTGTCATGAAGAATGATCTAATTTAAACCAATCAAAGCAATACCCAGATAAGAATTAAAAAGAAAAAAACTATTCAAGAGATGAACCAAAACTGGATGGACCATCTGATCCCATAAATTATAAAAAGCCAATCTTTTGAAAAGAAAAGGTATAAACTTCATATATCACATACAAGATCAGAGAATAAAAACATGGAAACACAGGAAAAGACACTAAAAAAATTAATAAGCAACCTGAGAATTGGTTTCTGAAGCTCCATTAGTGACAGCTTGAGCTGCTTGCATTATCGTACCAGCCCCAAAGAAGTTCAAAAGTCGGATAAACAGGTGAAAACTGGGGTTTAGACAAACACCCAGATGCCCGAAATAGCAATAAAAAACAAAAAACAATCTTGAACCAAGATTGTGAACCGAGGGAATCAAGGAATAAGAGAAGATTGTCGTGGTTATTTAATCCCGACGTTTTGTTTTTTGTGGTTTTATATTGATGAGTAATAAAATATGAGCGTCTTGTGGGTTAGAGAGAGAGAGAGAGAGAGAGAGAGACTTGAGAGTTGAAGATGACGAAGACAAGTTTTTACCATTAGAATTCAGAATGTTTTGTCTTTCACTTTCTACACTCGCAGTCTTGTTTGGTTGACTAGCTACTCGCGCACCATAATCGACACGTGTCACGGTCCAGATATTTTTTTTTACTGGTTTCTATTTTGTCTTCCCTGAAAAAAAAAAGGAAGTAAAGGATATGATTTTTGTTTTTGCTTTTTTGGAGGATAATTATTTTACATTATTTGTTTCTAAGTTAAATTATGTGCACTTGATCTATCTGCATGCAACTTTAGATTTATAAGGTATTTGAGACTTTTGATTTGAATCTATTGGTTTAAATTAATTATAACATACGAGAGTTTTATACTATTATTTTATATTTATAAGATATTTGAAAAAATAACTGTAATATATGAGGGTTTTATATTGTTTATTTTTGCTTTTGACTATAACATATAAGAGTTCTATATTATTCAAGTCTAAACCAATTTTTCAAATACATGCTTAATATTGAGGTATATAGTTTGAGTACCCTGTTTAAAAAACAGTGTGTGTTAAACTTATGTTATAATGAAATTAAATGTATAAACATGTTAGAAAAAAATATGGAATATCCAATGTAAAAATAGCCTATATTCTTAGAAACCACACCAGCAATTCTTTATTTGAATTTTTAATTTTGATTTTATTGTATTAGCCGAATGAAAGAAAATGAACAACATATTTTAAATTTTGAAAATACCATTCATGTTACGAGGCTTGTCTTCATAAATGAATCACAAATCATGACGTCCATGATTCTAAACACATATAATATATAGCCTCAATAGTAACTAAATCTGGCCTAAAAGACGTCTCATGCTTTATTTTGTTTAATTTTGCGTTTAAAAAAAAAAAGCTTTGATTTTGTTTCATTTTTTAAAAATTTTTTATTTACAAAACCAGTATTTTTTTTTCCCTTTTGCTTGGGCATATAATTGATTGCTTAAAGACCTTGTCTTGTGACACACTACCAAAGGCAAATAAATAAATAAATAAGATAAACGGCTTAGATAAATATTATATTCCAAAGGAGGGAAAAAAATAAAAGGGTGTTGACACGAGCGAGTACAAAGTTCTGTTGCTAGAGAAAGTTGATCATTCAAAATCCAAGATAACACTAACTTGGTTAGGCCCATGCCCCTTGAATTCATTGTCTCGGTTCACTTTTTCTTTTTGGAATTTGCTCAATCTCATTTACTACGTTATAACATGACTCTTGTTCATGTTTTCATATCTTGTTTTCTCGTTCGAGATATTTTAGGGCCGTTGTAAAATAGATAAAAATATTTTTATTTTTAATAAAAAATTTTAAAAATTGTATTAAAAGTATTTTTGAAACTTTTGTTTCAAAAAATGTATAATAATATTTTTAAAACCTTTTAAAACAATATCAAACATGACATTTATTATATACAAACAAAACTACCATAGTTGTGCTTTTTCTCGAGAGATATTGCAAATTTAACAATAATTAGTGAGAGATGTTGTCCATAACTTTGAAATTATAATATTATTAATACCAATAGTGTCTAAATTTAGGCTTAGGCCCCTTTCATTTTATTCTTTATAGTTTAAACTTTAAAATATCAATTTATTCTCTTAACTTCAATAACTGTCATATCACTTCTGCTATATCCACGTACTTGGAATAAATAGTGCCAGAATCCACTCCTCTTATTGTAATTAATAATAATAATAATAATAATAATAATAATAATAATAGAGTGTTTAAGAGAAGAATTTCAACTTTAAAGCTTGAATTATGCTTGAAACTTTTACATTATTCGTGATTTTAACTCTAAACTCTAGAATTCAAACCACTCTAAACACGAAAAAATGCACACCAAATTATGTAATACAATCACCCATATGGAGGGGTATTGTGGTCATTAAATTAAAGACGCGGCCAAGAAAGTCCATTAGCTTTGCATTTGCGCGTTTTAAGTTAATCTTCCAGTTTATTTACATCTAAGGCGTCTTTACAATCACTATCATATGGTTGCTAGTGTTGCTTAACAAGCACGCTACGCCCTAAAAAAAAAATAGCATGCTAGCGGACATTTACAGCAAGCATTAAATGGAGTTGGAAAACGACGCTATTACTAAAACGACACGTATGGAAAGCGACGGAATATAGAAATAATTTGGATAAAATACACATGATCAGTCACATTCCGAGAAAAAGAAACGGAGGAAGAAGAAGAAAAAAACAAAGAAAGATATACTCATGAGTTGCATGGAAAAAAGGGGCAACAATACCCAAGAAATAGACTGGCACAAACCAGAACGTTATTAAAAATAGAACAACATCAATGTTTAAACGACGAAACGAATAAACGACAGTCATATGAGAGATGACAGTTAAGAACAACGACATCAAACTGAGAAACGACAACCATTTAAGTACCTCCGACGGCAGGAATATAAAAACGATAAAATAAAGAACGACATCCACTAAAATTCATTAGAAAGGAAAAAAACACCACGAAATTGAGAAACGACTACCAAATTAACAACGATATCATCGAAATGGTATGAACTGTAAAAAACGACACGAAGTTGGAAAGGGGAAAAAAAAAAAGAAAACGAGGCTTCCATGATGAACGACAGTAATTAAAACGGCAATGAACGTAGAAACGACTACAACCGAAAACAGCGTTTGCCATAAAAATCGAAGACGGTGATGTGAGAAAGGACAAAAATAAGAAAACGACAGCCACACACATGTGATGGTCCTAAAACACGACATCACATTCAGAAACGAGAACCAATTTATAACGGGAATTAAAATGTTTGAAACGACTATATCATAATATAATGTTAAATGGAAAACTACACAGACGCAAAAAAAAAAAAAAAAAAGTAGCTCCCATAGAACAAACTCAAGTGATATTAAAAACGACGTGAAATGGAGAAACAACAGCCATCCAAAACGACATGAAAAATCCGCAAACTACACAACCATATCAAACGACATTAAATTGGTCAAGTTCTTTACTCAGGACTCCGGAGAGTATTAGATGCCAGTGCCGCGATACCACAATAACGACATCAAACTCTGAAACGGCAACGACCATAAACGACATTGTATGGGCTAATGGGGAAGGACAATTCTCTTTTTTTCTTTTTCTTTTTTTAAAGTGTCTTTTTTTTTTTGTAGGAAATGAAAATTCTATAAATTACAAAAAAAAACTCACAAACGTCAAGAATAAAAAAATGTCGACAGTAACATAAAACGACAATAAGTTAACAAACACCAACGATTTGAATCTACCACACAAAATGAAAAGCAACAACAAACTCAACAACCGACATGATTTATAAACGACAATAATCAAAGAAAGCGTCAATACAAACAATCACCAAAGAAGGTTATTTACTATTTCATATCCTATATTTTTAAGTTCATTAAAAGCATTTACCATATATAATATATTCTGAAATTTTTCCATTACTTTTCTCTCGGTCAATTCTCACTTTTTTTCTAGAGTTTAGCGGACGGATGTGAACAAATATAAAAGTTAAGGTACCACAAAAGTAAGTTTTAAAGTTTAGGAAGCATGTTGGCAGAAGTTATTTATATTTTGTTTGACACGTTAGTTTCAGCGTTAGTTTTAGCGTCGTTCACCCTTTAAAACTTTTAATAGGTATTTAAAAAGGTGATGGGAATCAGTAGTGAGAACCATTTTTATTATAACATGTGAGAGTTTTACACCGTAGTAACTTTTTTTATTGTTACTGTAGCATGTGAAAACTTTTTACTGTTTATAACTAAGTTTATGGTGGAAACCACCACTACCAAACAATCCATTAGCAGTCATAATAAAAAAAACAATTAAGCTTAAAATTTTTACATATTATAATATTTAAATTTATTTTTTCAATTCAAACTATTTTAACAATGGCCATAGTCGAAGAAAAATTCGTAGAATTACCTCAGTTTCGTTTTGAATGGGTGAATCCATAAATAGATGGAGCTCTCTTGAAGAAACGACAATAAAACTAACGACAGGTGAAGACCTATTCGCGAGCTTTTTTCTCCCTTGCTGCTCGTAACCGCTTCTGTCTCGGTGGCTCCAAAGATCGACCCTTTAACACATACTTTCAGTTTCAGGTAATATTTTGGGTATCAATAATCTCTTCTAAAACCCCCCCAAAATCTCTCAGTTCAGTCACGAAGGGAAAGAAAGAGCTTGTCTTCTTTTTCTTCTTTTGTTGGATTCCATTATAGAAACAGAACTTCGTGTTGAAATGCAGTTACAATGAAGTTTCTAAGTTGGTACTTGAAGATTTCAGTTGGGGCGGCTCTGGTCGGAGCTTCCATGGAAATGTTCATGATCAAGACCGGTTTTTGTGTGAGACCCTTCCTTCTTTTTCCCCTTTTGGTTCTCATGATTTTTGATTCTAGGGTTTCTCATTTTCACTTCGTTTAGAACAATCCGATTTTGGGACAATTTTAATTAAACCGGGCTTGCCCTGATTTTGAACTTCTACCCGAGAATGCTCAAAAAGAAATAAGCAAAATCATGTCTGGCAATCGTAGAAAAATGGTTACTTTGGGTTCTAGTTGATCATTAAAGGGTGGAAAATTCTTGTTGAGTACTTAAATATGGAACTTTCTATTATTTGCTGGATAAATGAAAGAACTTGGACTAGTTAGTACATTCTTATGTTCTTCTTTTATGCATTTGGGATTGAAAAAAATAATAATTAAATTTTGTCAACATATCAAGTGGATTTCTGTTCAAATTTTAACAGTTATCATTGATTTAGCAGATGCGGGATAATTTATTGAATTCAGGGAGTAATTTGTTAAAATTAAAAGTTCAGGAAGCAACTTGTTAATTTAGGGAAAATTCAAGGTACATAAGATAAGAGCCATATGCCGTATTGATTAATTTCTAATAGTTACATTTGGGCAAGAAACCCCCATTGACATGCTTTTTCTGTTGTTTTCTGCTTTTAGTTTTGCAACTTAATTCTGATTTCCCTTCTTGTTTTAATACACGCAGATGAGAAGGTAACTGTTTTGGAGTCGGAGAAGCGGGCCTGGGAGAGTTCTCCGGAGGCTGAGGTGATCAGGGAAGCATTGAACCCTTGGAGAAATCGAGATACAGAAGCAGGGAAGAGTTCTTAAATTGGTTGTTTCTCATCAATTCCCTCAAGTTTAATCGAAATGGAAATTGCTCTTATGCGAGTTGTTGCTCGAAAGTGGCCATAATTTCCTGTCTTTTTCATTTCAGGTTTGCTAATGCTGCCTTGTTTAAGTTGTTATAATTTTTTTCTTCCCTACTGTTGTATTAGGTTGTTATATTTACCATGCTTACAGAGATTATACAATTCTTTCTATTGTTACACCCACGGACAACATGAATAAATGGAATGAAGTAAAGTTTTTTGGTTCTTCTGTCTTTAGGAGGAATGTTACCACAAGGTTTTAAAAGGCGAAAACAGAAAACCGAGGCGTTTTGTCTAATTGAGGCGAGGCGTAAGCCTCAAGGAGGATTGAGGCGTAAGCCTCGAATGTAAAATAAAAAATTCAAAAAGTTGAATAAAATTCATAAACATGCCATAAAATACACACTTGGTTCATCATAAAACCATAAGACACGATAAAAAAGTGCATAAAACACATACAACATAATATATATGCTATTGCTCTTTTTATATAGTTATACGTGTACGGCTTTTATAGCATACAAGAGAACTTTTTTTTTTTTGAGAAAGTGAAATAAATATAGATCTAAATTAATAAAAAAATCACACACTGCTATCTTTATATAACTTTCATTTTATATAACATTATAAATTTTGTATAACACTTACTTCTATAAAATTTCATTACTACAGTAGCTATAAGAGGGGGAAAAAAAAAAAACCAGCCTACGGTAGCAAAGAAAGGAAAAAAAAAAACTAAGGAGTAAGGTCCGAGGAGGTCAGAATCTGGAGGTGGCTGCTGCCAGTGGGTCGTCGCTCTGGTCGCTACTCATAGGAGAGTGGGCTTGCAAGTTGCAAGGGTTGCTGATGAAGAGAGGGTTGATGATGAAGAAGGGGCCAAATGATGAAGAAGTGTTGAAGAAGATGGTAGACTTAGGGTTTAAAAATTTATTTGCATATTGTTATCAGATTAAAGCCCAATTTTGATATTGGGTTGACTTTCTTTAAAAGGAAAAAAAAAAAACGTTGGCTTGAAAACTGGCATTCAAAATAGCCTTCAATCTGAGGCTCATGCCTTATAAGCCTTGAGGCGTTTTTGCCTCAAGGCGCACGCCTCAATGAAAAAAGACGTAAGCCTCGTTCAAGCCATTCAAGGCTTAAGCCTTGAAGCGCTGATCGAGCGCCTCAAACTGAGGCGAGCCTCGAGGCGTAAGCCTCGAACGCCTTTTTAAACAATGTGTTACCACAGTATGTGTCTTGGTTTTGGTTGTGGTGGCTAGAGGGGATGATTCTTCTGCCTTTTTAAGGAAATTGTATTTCAGTTGATATATATATATATATCACTATATCACTATATTATATATATATATATATATTCCCACTGAGAAAAACGCATCTTCATTAAGCTAGTAATCATTCAATTCCTTCTTCCTCTTTTTCCTTCTGCCATTCCCTGTGTAAAGATGTTGCAAAACTAAATTTTGTTTCTCCAAAATTTTGCCTGGGAATTTGTTTCTTTAAAGTTGTTGCAACTATTTTTGCTTAGTTTGAAGAAAGCCATAGGCTGCTACATGTTTTGGCTGGCCTATCAGTTTTTAGGATGTTTGGGAGACTTATGGTTTGAACTCGAACCATAAACTCCCAACTCTCTTATGCTGCAGTGTTTTGAACTAAAATAATTGAACCATTAGTTCAAACCAAGGTTACCAAACAACCAGATGTGAGCCGCCGTTGTTGGTATCTGTTTATTTTATTATTTTTTCCCAAGAAAGTTGGGAGTTATCTTACTATGTTTTACCCGCCTAGTCTCACGTCAAGCTCATACTTTATCTTAGTATGCTTTTACGCGCAAAAAACACAACTGAAAAGGAAGGAAATACCTCTTCAAGGTGTAAATTTCGTTGTTGTCATTTTGAACCTGGAAAGTGTAAATCATATGATGTGTTTGTTTTCCTTACATTGCTGTTGTTTACTCTCTCTCGCTTCAAAAAGCTTGGTTGGTTGTCCTGATTGTTTTTTGTGATGGTTAGAGAATGAGGACAGTGGTTGGACGACAACAAGTTTTGAAGACGAAAGTAACCTCAAATAGAAAATACATCTTCGAAACGACAATATTACTGAAAACAACGGCAGTACACGACAATAGCCTCGGGAAAAAGACAACATCGTCCAAATCTATTGGAAACGACAGTAACGTAAAAACGACAAAACTGTCAAGCGACGACAATATTTCCGAATATTAAAGCGAACTAGCGAAGCAATGGTAACTTAAGATAGACGGCAACATTCCCATAAACGACAACTTTTACATCGTAATAAGCATAAGACGAGCCAGATTAAAAAACGACGATATTTAAATGATAAAAATGAAAAACGACAAGTTGGCATGAAGAGCGACAATATTTGAAGAAACGACAAAAACTGGAAAAATAACAACAATATGAGACTAGCCGAAAAAAATAAAACTAGAAAACAATAATATTTATACATCATAATGAATATGAGACGACACAAATTTAAAAACGACAATAAAATCTAAATGCGACATATTAAAAAGAACAATGTTAAATGCTAAAAACGACGAAATTGAAAAAAAAAAATTACTAGTTTACGCGTAAGTCATAGTATTAAAAAAAGGACATAAACTGAAAACATGACAATAACGAGAAAAAGAAACCATCACACTGAGATCTAGAACGACAATAATCAAAGAAACGACATAATATGTAAAAACGACAACAATATAAGAAACACAAAAACTTCAAGCAAAGAGGAAAAAATTAAAAAAAAAAATTTGAAAAAGTATTAAAGGATGGCAACGAGCTCAACAAAACTAAATAGAAGTAACAGGGTGTTTAGTATTGTCAGTTGCAACCAAAACTAAAACTTTGGTTGCTACAATGTAAAGCTAACAGTGTCAATAAAAAATAAGTTGCGATGTAAAGCTCTCACATGTTATAATATTTTTAACTTAAATTAGTTCAAATTATTGGCGTGAACAAAGTGCTCCCAAACACTTCATAAATATAGATTGCAAAACGAAAACAACCCAAAAGAAAATAACACATGAACAATTTAAAAGAAGCAAGCAACGTTTGAAGTTAAAACCAACTTTTGGCAATCTGGTAGAAACCCACATTGCAAGAATAATACCTGAAGCGGTAAGGAAGTATAATGCATAGAACGTGGGCAATAATACAGATCGGTGAAGTAGAGAGCAATGTACGTATAGCGACAAGTATTGTGAGTTTGTGGCCATATACCAACACCCAACAATATTTCTTTTCAACTACAACAAAAAGAAGGTTAAAAATACAGAGTTTAGACATTTCCAAGAAACATGTGTATATTGAAGTTAGTCATACGACAAGAATATCAATTCTAACAACGCGGTTAAGGAACTTGTTGCAAGTATTCATATAATTTACTTCTCGAGTTTGATTTCTCCTGTTGCTCGAGTTATTATAGAACTAAAGTATAGTACATACGAAACACTTCTAGAAAAGGGATCATTAGCAACTTGAAAGTGTATAACATAACATAAATACATGACAATTGTGTATGTTATATAGGAAGAAGAAGATAATCATAGTTGGGTTATTTTCTTTAATAGTTCTTTGTTTCATTTTGACTCTTGACATTCACTTTTAACAGTTCTTTGTTTCATTCTGACCATTGACGTTCACTTTTAGATGTCTTGTTATTTCAACATTTCTAAACTGTTAAAATTGATCTATTTTCAAGTGAATATAACATGAGGATGACACATAAATATTTTAAGAAGGATAATATAAAAAAAGGCAAAGCAGATATGAAAAAAAAAATTTCTAAAAAGAAAAAAAAAACAAGTTTTGATTCCTTTTTTAAGTTTAAATTCATATTTTTTTTTTCTTTCTATAGCTTTTTTTTTTTTCAAAAGTAGTTTTTCTCGGACTAGATTTTATATGAAAATATATAGTTTAGACCCCTCAGTTAATGAACTGGCTATTTTCCGCGTTTGTCTAAAAAAATTGCATTATTCGAACGCTAATTGTTAATCAATTTCATATGTAAATGTAGAAATTGCATTAATATGACATGATGATTAACAATTGATTCCTCAAAAACGCAAGAGAATTTGGTGAACAACTGTGGGTTCTTTTGATCAGTATATCCTAATTATCAAATACCTTTTAAGATAATTGGTCATTTAAATATTCTTTTACTAGAAAACTAGAAGAGACACATAAATTACAAAAAAGAAATAGCAACTTTAATTGAAGTGGTCAAAGGATGATCTTCAATAACTGCATCTTCAAGGTTAATCTCTCTTTGAGCACTTTTCCTCAAGAAAATTAATCCCAGCTCATTCCCATTTAGGAGATGAATAAAAGAGAAGAAACAATATTGCTTGCGGGAACAGGTTAACTTTTCACAATAGTTCAAGTACATATACCAAATGTAAATAATTCCTTTAATTAATTGTTAACTAAAATACCCTTCTTCTTCTTCTTTTTTATTTCCCTTGCAGTGAAGATTAACTCTTCTTTTTTTTTTTTTCGCATTATCCTTGTTTTAATGGTTTCCAACATCCATATTTGGTCAAACTTTTTTCATATATAGTAAGATTTTAGGTATAGCTAGGTATTAAATTAATGTTTAGAGATTATTCTTTTTATTTCTTCCTTTTGACATGTGTTGGAACGCATCTAAGCTTAGACTTTAAGTACGGATTAATATATATGAAAAACTCATGCATAGAATGTCTTAGATTTCAGCCCAATAAAATGATGAAATTAAGCCTGGTGGATACAACATATTTACCAAACATGTTTTTCAAAGAGCATTTTAGTCCGTATGATCAGATGCTTCTAAATATATTTTAAAAGAACATTGAATATGAAATTTACATATCAGGCTATATTTTAAAAGAATACTTGATAATTTCTAATCGATCAAACACTAGTATTCTTTTCATTATTTTTCCCCCTCTTTTTCTCAATTTTAATTTACAAAAGAAATTAGAATAATATGTTTGGAAGAGTGGCTTGAACTCTAGTATAATGTAAAGTAAAAATATATTACAGTATCTCTAGACTTAGAACTCTTCTCCTAAGAACCCACCATGTAAGATATAATTAATACTAGATCATGATATATATATATATATATATATATCAATTACAGTGATTAAAAATGATGACTTGTTGCAGAAAACATTGAACCACATCCAATTAGATAAATATATGTTTTCCCTGTACTAAAATATATACTTTTCTTAGAAAAAAGGGGGAAATTAGCTTAACTCTAAGAAACTAAAAATGGAGAGACTTGCACGTAAAATATGCCATGAAAAAAGAATGACTAGCCCACTAAAACACAAAAATATGTTATAAAAAGAACTTGTGTTACATAACATGTGTTCAATATTCAACGCCTGCTTGCATTTTAAGATCTTAGGGTTTAGGTGGTACATGACTAATCTTGCACCTACCGATTTAATTTAATGATATTGAACAAGGAACAACCAAATCCTGAAGACTCTCTTTTTCTTCCGCAGTCAAAATTTTAAACGTAAGACATAATTCAAGTTAACTATAGTAATCTTTATTTTAATATATTTCCCATTGACTTGTTCAATTAAAAAAACCTAAAAACTGCATACATATATCAAGGTTAATTCATGTGCCTATATATACAGCTGCAGTTGGAGAGGCAAATATGATCATCAATATACATATATACATATATATATCTTCCTTAGTATACAAACAAATACTCTTTCTATATTCTGCATTAATTCTTAAAGCTCTAGAAAAATGAGAACCAATTTCTTTATTATTTCTATAGTATTCTTTCTAGTTTTTTCAGTTTGCAATGGAGGGCAATTGAAGAAGCACTTCTACGAGGACACTTGTCCCCTCGCAGAGGAAATTGTGAGGAACATCACTTGGAAGCGAGTTGCTAGCAATTCTTCTCTGCCTGCAAAGTTTCTAAGAATGCATTTCCATGACTGCTTTGTCAGGGTATATCTAATTTAATATATCATGCATGCATGGACATGTTGATCATGCTATGATATTCACCACATGCTTATGCATATTGTACATTGTCAACTTATACACAAATATATATATATATATATATATATATTTCAACTTTTTAATACTAACTGACATGATGACTGTTGAACATCAAGCTTCGCAGGGTTGTGATGCGTCGATCTTGTTGGACTCGACAGCTAACAACACTGCCGAGAAAGAGGCAGTCCCAAACCAATCACTTGGGGGATTCGAAGTTATAGATGAGATCAAAACTGAATTGGAGAAGACATGCCCTGGAGTAGTCTCTTGTGCAGACATCCTTACTTTAGTTGCTAGAGACTCGGTTTCCTACCAAGTAACTACACTGCTTAATTTATATATAACACTAACCACACTAAAAAAAGGAAAGACGTCTTTTTTTTTTTTGGTAATTTATTAATTTGGTTGTTTTTTCTGGATTTTAAGTTCAAGAAGTCACTGTGGGAAGTGCTAACTGGAAGAAGGGATGGGTCCATTTCGCGAGCCTCGGAGGCCGTCGCCAGTATTCCTTCGCCTTCCTTCAACTTCTCTTCCCTCAAACAGTCTTTTGCAAACAAAAGCCTCAGTGTTCATGATCTCGTTGTTTTATCAGGTAAACTACGCCTCTATTTAACATGTCGGTTGAAACTAACAAATAATGTAAAGCTCTTATCCTTTACAATAATAAGCAAAAATTAGTTGCAACAGCATAAAATTCTTATATGCTACAGTTTTCAAACTAATATTTTTAGTTCCATCTGTTCACCCAAACACCACTTAAATGTAAATAAAGTTATAAGTAAGCCATGCATTAAAATTGTATATATTGAGCGAATTAAATAAAATATCCGTGACGACTTGCAGGACATGTTTATCGCAATCATAAGTAACATGAGAGCCTATTTGATCATGATTATAAATTCTTATGTTGTTATTTGCAATATTAATATTTTTATGTTCACGTTTACTTTGTAGTGCTCTCTCTCGGACGAAAATCCTGAGACCCAAAGCCGAGGAGATTAGCTAAATATTTGTTCATTGGAACTCAAAACAAAGATATTGATAACAATTAATGTTTCATCTCTAAAAAAAGAAAGAAGAAAACTAACCGCAATTAATCGAAAGTAAATCTTATGTGTGGATCTCATACTAATTGTGATATTTTTTATCATAAATTAGTATGTGATGTTGAACACCAGCTAACCGTGTTCTAATTAATATTGCTAAAAAAATTGTCTATCAATTATAATAGATCTTTAATGTTGCATTATGAAGGTTCGTACTACTTTAATTAAATGTCACATTGTAATATATAGTCAATGAAAATGTATCATTCTTGTTACACTATTAATCTATTCATTTGTCATATGAAAATTCTTAATATGTTGCGTTGTTGGTGTAATTTTACATTAAATATAACTAATTAAAGTTACTTATTATAAACGCACTCTATCCTGGGAAAAGGCAGCATAAATATTCTCGTTTTTTCTACTTTTCTTTTCATGTTGTGGAAAAAAATTGTCAATTAATGGTAGGTGGACATACAATTGGTGTGGGGCACTGTAATTTCTTCAGCAACAGGCTCTACAACTTCACCGGAAAAGGCGATGCAGATCCTTCGTTGAACACGACTTATGCCGCCTTCTTGAGAACCAAATGCCGGAGCCTCTCTGACAACACAACCACCGTCAAAATGGACCCCGACAGCTCGGACTCCTTTGACAACTATTACTTCAAAATCTTGAGGCTCCACCAGGGCCTCTTCGAATCAGATGCCGCACTTTTGACTGACAGAGGAGCTAGTAATGTTGTGGACGAGTTGCAGAATTCTAGGAAGTTTTTCACCGAGTTTGGTCAGTCTATGAAGAGAATGGTGTTGGAAAATAATTTTCCATGTGGGCCTACGTATGTAATTAAATGTGTTATTTAATGCTATCTTAAAGTAAAGCCTAAATTAAAGTGATATAATTAAGATAAAGTTAAAAGGCTTTATTGGGTATTAAAATAATGTATGAGTTATTTTTATAAATATTATATGTGTAGATACCAATTTGTAATTTCTAAATTTTGACTGTGATTGCCGTTGTTGTCTGGCTAACAAAAAAATAATAATAATAATTGAATGCATTAAATGCATTCTGGAAACAATTGAATTTACATTCAGGCTTATACGATTTATTGAAATCGTTGATAACTATTCAAGGCATTTAATGAATTCAGTTTTACGTTTTTTTTTTTTTTTAAAATCGTGTCAGGTTCAAGTATCCCGTGGGATTACCGGTGGCAATTTCACTGCTGCCGGCGGGGATATCAGGCCGCGTTCCTCAGGCGTCTTTGAAAAGGATGAGCCGCGATCTCTGGCCACCACGAAGGAGTGGAACGGCGGCTAAAAGCCTCTGTTCAGCCGACGATTTGAGGTTGCGCCAAAGGAAGGAAACCTCGGCTGTTTCTAGGTTTCTTGGCCAACGACAGGTATACCTCTATCTTCGTCGGCGTGTTCTGGGCACTCCCGTCAGGCCGCTTCGGCGGGAAAGGGGGAGGAACAGTGGCACAGGCTGCCGGCAAAACACACCGATTCGCCCTGGGTTGCGTCACCTGCACGACAACCGCTTAGCCCAAAACGGTTGTGATCTAAAATGGGCCATTGGGCCTGTAAACTGATGGACACCCAGAGAAGCAACCGCTGGGTAACTAAAGACCTTCAAAAAAAAAAAAAAAAGGGGGGGGGGGGGGTAGACTTGGGCTGGTCACAGGCCTGGATTATTGGGCCCGTAACCAGCCAACACCTAGGGGCTCAACCCTTGGGTGACCCAAATAAAAAAAAAAAAAAGGGGGGGAAGGCTGGATAAGGATCTAGGTCGGTTCAACCTGACCCGGTGACCCGGTCCAGCCTTGACCCGTCCAGCTTTGACCCGGTCAGGGTCAATGGTCAACGGTCAAATATTGACTTTGACCGGTTGATTTTTTTTATTTTTTTGGGTCAATTTTTGGTGCAACTTTAAATTTCAAATTATGTTTTTGGATTATTAATATCATCAAATTAATTAATTGAACCAATAAGCTGCCAAAGTAGCCTCTTTTGTGGATGTTAATTAATTTGTGATATTAAGAAGGTTGTGTGAATTTAATTCATACGAATATTAATCGGCCCAAAGGAAGTTTAATATTTGGCAGAATTAAATTTATACCTGTGGTGATAAATATGTAACAATTATACGGTTATTTTTGGCATGTGAATAATAAGTGGATCCAAAGATTAGCTTATTATTTAACATGATTTATTGTTAATATTTGATCACTATACCAAGAATACCACTTACAAGTTAATATTTCTGTCCAAAGACTAAATATTAATGTTGTTACAGGTTTCTTATGATGGGATTAACCATAGTTTGAATTTTATTAGTTGTTTTATGTGAATTCTTATGTGAGTATGTGATTTTGTTCTTTGTTCAACTACTACATCATCTTTATCAATATCTGCAACTGTTAATTCCATTCCTATGTTGAATGGGACTAACTTTAAGGACTGGAAAGAGAATGTGTTAATCGTTCTTGGTTGCTTTGATCTGGACTTGGCTATAAGAGTTGAACGTCCTAATATTACAGACTCTAGTTCCATTGAGGATAAAAAGGAACTTGAAAGATGGGATCGTTCTAACTGTATTAGTCTGATGATCATTAAGAGGGGCATTCTAGAAGTCTTCAGGGGCACTGTGCCTGATGACGTCACTATAGCCAAAGGTTTCCTTGAGGCTATAGATAAATGCTTTGCAAAAATGATAAGGATGAAACAAGCACGCTTTTGGCAAGCTTGATTTCAATTAGGTACAAAGCAAAAGGAAACATAAGGGAGTACATCATGCAAATGTCTCATCTTGCTTCGAGATTAAAGACACTAGATCTGGAGATTTCTGAGGACCTTCTAGTGCAT
>CAMOHE010054228.1:85984-109751 GCA_946598075.1 Artocarpus hirsutus | reverse complement strand
GCTTTGTAAAAATTTAAATTAACAATTAAAAACAATTTTAAGATAATTCAAAATCATTAAAAGAGTAAAATTATACAAGGTTACTAAATTTCCACAAAATATTCAAATTAGATTTAAAATGCTCATTAAGGCACACTAATCTACCATTTATCATTCTAATACCATTTAATTAACTTCGGGGTGTTACAACGGCCGAAGGAGGCGGAGCTCCGGCAGTCATGACATGGACGGGACTTTCGAGAGGTTTGGCACTAGGGGTGTTTGACAGCATGTTGAGGACCACCGGTGCACCACACATGTGAGTGACGCCATGGCGGCGGATGAGGTTGAAGATCGCCGGACCGTCAAATTTTCGGAGGCAGACGTTGGTCCCACCAACGGCGGCTATTCCCCATGGGAAAGTCCAGCCATTTGAGTGAAACATTGGGAGAGTCCACAGCATCACGGGCTGTTTGGGGACAGCCCAGTCAACCAATGAATCAACAGTTACAATAAAAATCCCTCTGTGGCAATGAACAACTCCCTTGGGAGACGACGTCGTACCGGAGGTGTAATTCAATATGATGGGGTCCCACTCCGATTCCGGCCTAAGCCACCGAAACCCGGAATCTCCTCTTTGCACCAACTCCTCGTAATTCCAGTAGTCAAAACGAGTGCTATCATCATTAACCACAGCTTGCGCTGGAGATGATTGGCCGGGGTCGGTGATGAGGACGAGCTGAGGTATTTCAGTGTTTTCCGGAAACAAAGAGACGGCGTCAAGAACGAGGTTGAGCAAGTGTTGGTCGATGAAGACGAGCTTGGACTCGGCGTGACGGAGCATGATGGAGATTGTGCGGGCGTCAAGACGGGTGTTGAGAGTGTTGAGGACGGCGCCGGCCATGGGGACAGCGAAGTGAAGCTCGTACATGGAGGGGACGTTTGGGGCGACGACGGAAACGACTTGACGGCGCTTTATTCCGAGGGAAACGACGAGCGAAGAGGCTAAGCACAGGCATCGACGGTGGGTCTCCGACCAGGTGTGGACAGTACTACTGACGTCGAAGACGATGGAAGGGCAATCGCTGTAGACGATGGCGGCTCTTTCGAGGAAGCCGATGGGGGTTAGAGAGGAAGTGTTTGCTGGGTTTGGCTTGAGATTCTCCATTGTTGAAAAGAGTGACAAGGACGAGATGACAGATGTACACAACTTTGAGAAGTGACTGGAAGGGAAGTAGCCCTGCCCGCTTTTTGTTGGGAATTTCATCTCATTTCATTTTATGCGAGATCCAGTCCACACCAATCCCTACACAACAACATGCAGTCACATGGGACCTTGTTATATAACCAGACAAAGTGCAAATTAATTGCCTAATCAAAAGAACACATTTACGTTGCTTCATTTTTCTTACTTTTTAGACCATTTAGAGTGCGTTTAGTTCGTAGTTTTAACCACAACTTGAATCATTTTGTTTTAATATTTTCTCTTATAAAAATTTAAATTTTCATTCAAATTCTTTATTTAAATCTATGAACCAAACGGATATTATAAATAGACCCTCTCGAAAAAGTAAGAAGAATGATTGAATTTCTACAACCAAACCCCTCGATTTTCTATTGATAAAAATCTTTTTATACTATCATATTAAATCTAATAGTAAAATTTAAACAACCTCATCTTTAATTAAATGAGCCCATCTACTCTCATCTATAACAAAACACAAAAATAAAAAATAATAAAAAAACTTAAAACTAAAAATTCTTAAACAAAAAAAAGGACAGATCTACCTTGCTTCTCTAGGAAAGAATTTGAAAAAGAGGCCAATAAAAATTTTCAATTGAGAAATGATCTCTCTTTTTTTTTCATCAAAAAGCATGTTTTTTTTAATAGAAAAACTGTCCTAGTTTTTTTAAAAAAGATAAGAAAAAAAACCGTAGCAAAACAAAGAACCTAAACATAATGAAAAAAAAAAAACTAAATCCATTTTCATGCCTAAAAAATTTTTTTTATCAAAAAAAAAGATCATTTGTCCAAAAGGCTTTTCTTTAAAGCCTTTTAACAAAATCCCCCCTCTCTAGTGACGGTTTGGTGTTGACGAAGACTTGGAGGTTGACCAGCAGATCATCCGCCTGCTCCTCGCTCTTGCTTTCGCTATCGCTGTTGCACTCCTCTTCGGCGTTGTACATGTCCCTAAACAAATACGCAAACCCCTCATCGCGTTCTTGGACAAGCTCTCACCAAACGGTTTAGTGAAATTCTGGCCCCAATCACTCCAATCGACGTTGAGAATCTAGAGAATCTTTCTGGCCAACGTCTGGTTGTGAATCCCACAGGCAAGGTCCTCCCTTCCGCGGCGCATCACGATCGCGCTGTGTTCCCGGTTGTTTAACTCCCCCTCCAATCGCGAGAGCTCCTTAGACTGGGCAGCCGCGAACCGCGGAGCGTCGTCATGCCTTCACTCCCTCCGTCTCCGTGGGTTCGACCACGCTACACACGCGACCGTCGCGATGGATTTCGGTGTGAAACACGACGGAGATTGCAAAAAATCGCAGCTGTGTTTGTGAGCTTGTTGCGATGTTGCTTGCAGCCACCATGAGTGGCCGGATTCAGGGAAAGAAGGGCGGACGAGGATGGTGTGGAGGCAACGTCACGATCGAGGCATGGAGGTGAGGCTGCCGAAGCTAGAGTTAATCGTTTTAATGTATCCTGGTTCTGTTATGTTCAGCATTTCTTTTTAATTTTTTGTTAATTATTAGGTTTAATTTTAATTTTATTTTTGACTATATGTGCGAGACCGTATGATTATTTGATAGAGTTGAGTTTTTTAAACTTTAGATTTAATTAAACGGATACAAAAAATGGTTCTTATAGTTAAGACTCTCTAAATAGTCTTTTTTAAAAAATGATTGTATCTATATTTTTTCGATGAGGTAGTAAAAAAGAGAAAAACTACAATAAGAACCCCGAAAAAAGCTTATTAATAACACTGTTTTCTTTTTTTAATAAGGTTTTTTTGACCTTTAGATGAAAAATATGTGGTTTAAAATATACTCCCACATAAACAAAAATATACACCACCATATATAATTCTAACTTTCAAAAACAAAAAATAATTAAAAAACCTAAAAAATAAAAAAAAAGAATAAAAACAAAAACATTTGCGACTCCATTGGCGCTATTAGTGTAGGTGGCAGAGGGGGAGTGGTTGGGGATGCTCAACGGTGGTGGGTCGACAATGGTTGTGGTGTGGAGAGGTGAGGTCGCAAACAACCGATCGACAAAATCATGACCTTAATTCATGACTTGAGTTTTGGCAATCTCCAATGGTGGACTCATTGATTGGAGGGTTGAGGGGCGGCAAGGGTAACGTGATGGAATCTCGTTAGGGTCACCCATAAGTAAGCGAGACTGCGAGCTTTGCCTCTACCTACAAAACCATCACATGGAATCGTGATCCTCGCAACTATCCCAACCTCCATCTCATGATCACGATGACACTTCGTGGCCCGTGATGGTCCCTCATGTAGGTGGCAGTCATCGAAAATAGTAACAGTTGCCCTTCTTGCTTGGTTGTAGCCCACTACCTCACGAGAACCATGATCTTCAACCATGATTCCTGCCAAGATGCGAAGAATTGTGTGGTGGTTTGTACAAATCTAGGGTAGTCGAGAGTTGTCGGCGTGCCTTTTTGGATCCACCAATGCAGTGGAGTTCACTTTATTTTTTTTTATTTTTGGCTTTTTGTTTTAAATTTTTTTTATGTAATATATGATTTTTGGATTTAAATGAATTACGATCAGTAAGCTTGTTGAATTTTTAACCATGTGATGTTGATCAAACAGACAAAAAAAGATCGTATTGATAGGAATTTTTAAAGACTTTTATCATAGCATTGTCCATTAAAAAAAATTTATCATGTCGTTAGTTAGAAAAATTTTAATTTAAAAAAAGAAGTTGGATTTCTTATACTAATAATAAATATCAAATTAGGGAGTAAAAGTAAAATAAAGTAAGATATTAAAAACTAAAAATAAAATAAAGTAATAAATTAAGGATCAAAGTGAGATGTTTTAAAATATTTTATTAAATAATTAACACTAAATTGATGAAGGGACAACAACTAGAATAAAATAATAAATTAAGGACCAAAATATGCTTTTTAAACATTAGGAATGAAAATGACACTAAAGCCAAATCTCATGTACTATTTTTGAACTTATTTCCCATCTCTTTTTTGAGAAATCATATAAATGTCAGTTTTTTATACTATTAGTAGAAAATATAATGTATAATTTCAAATATTAGTAAATGTCATTTATTAATTCATTTTGTTCAAACCAAATAATTTTGTAAACAAAAATAACTCTATTTAACCTAGGTCAAGTTGAGGGTATATTAGTTTAGACAATTACTCAATTTAAGATATCTCACATCTGCTAACATTTAAAAAATATATTGTAAACGGTTTATCTACAATCAAATATAGAAAAGTTAATTTGACTTGTTTCTGTTTTATTTAAGAAACTTGGGCCCTCAAATCACCATTTATTGGACCTATTAGCTCTTAAATGAAGGTGTAAGATCAAACTACAATGGAAAGAATAAAATAATGCTTCTAAAAATAAAAAAACCATGCACAAAATTTAGAATGGTTCACTCTATTAAAAGAGCCATCTCCACTGTATTATAATATGATTTCTGGTTACAGATTACAAGCGAGCATAAAGAAAGATGGGAATTCAATTTGGTAGACTTTCTATATGTTTTCTATATCCCTCACAATAAAGAAGCTATCCCTTTATATAGAGTAGGGATGAGTCGCCACCTCCAATCGTCTGACGGAATGGAGTGATGCATTGTAAGTAACTGCAATAGGGGGACACATGGTGACCTATAATATGCTACAAGAATTGTGCTTTCCCCATGTTCTGGTTCATGATCAGACGTGTAAGCAACCACTAGTTCGTGTTGATAACTGTCAACTTATGGTGATCAATCCAATCAAACACATAGAGAGGAGTATGATCTACACTCAACAACTGATGCAATATGGGCACAAGCAAGATTGAGCCGATCGAACAAAATGAATTCGATTTGTACTTTTCACGTTGACTAACTCACTTCGATCTATTCGTCTTGTTTTACCACTGTGGCCATCTAGGCCTGTAGACAATTTGAGCCTGATCTAATTGTACCCCAAGAATTAGCCCCCACCTCCTTAGTCGATATAATCGACTACAAGAGTGATCAGATGTCAAACTTTAGTTTGACGACACGTCATCTTGATCATAGTTTTGCATTCACACTGAATCATCACCCTTCCTTGGGAAAACGCGATGCTTAACTCCCTAAAACATGTGTCACAATACAACTAGAAGGCTTCAAAATATCTCTATAGCGTTGACATAAGTGTCTGATTTGAAGAGACATCGCCTCAGTTTAAGCGGGAACTTAGAGAGATGCGAAATCACAGCCTCAAATTGATTTGCCCTGAAACTATTTTAGCCATCGATTGTACTCCTTCAGACAATATAAAACACATCCTTTCTATCTCTCTTCTTCATTTTGTTTTCTCTTCGTCGAAACTGAGCCAATTTTCCTCCACACTTTCAAGTTTTTTGGTGAGTTCCAGGCAAGATTTCTCTTCCCTTTTTTGATTTTCTTATGATGTTCTTTCTATAACCTTGTCTCTCTTCTGATTTTGAGCATTTTGATACCAAATCTATCTCATTTTTCAAGAAAATCCATGATTCCTTGTTTTGTTTGGCTATCGCAAAAATGTCCAAAGCTATTTGTATCGACTAGAGCACAAGCAGCGGCAAGGACCCTTAGTCGAGTAACGTTGAAAATGAAATTAACGAATGATTCGTCAACAATCCATAATCGAATCAAGTTCAAGAGTTGGTAGTGCTGGGACGAGCAAAGAAGCAGTGAACCCAGAGAGAGAAAGAAATGAGCCAGCAGGCCCTTCTACTCGAGTAGATGAAATCGAATTGCTCAAAAAAAAAAGTACATCTCTCCCACTAAGGGAGTATCCTACTTTGCGAAAAATCCTGCATCTGTCTTAACTGAAGAAGACTTATCAACTGTAAGATTGAAGTTCAGAATTCCATCTTTGGTAGAAATTCGACTGTGTTACCTAGAGGAACAAGCTAATACACAAAACGATAACTAATTTTGTGTGTACACTACATGGTTCGAACTCGATCTTCGATTACTGATACCTGAGTTCACGATAGAGATTGTTGGTCACTTTGACATCTCCATGAACCAACTCATGCCAAACAGAATTCAGTTGCTAATAGCCTTACTGGTACTCATTAAAGAGGCCGAAATCGACTTTGATATCTACGACTTCCTTCGGTGCTACTACTTGAAGCCAAACAGCAAAAGTATGGGTCGCGTCTATTTCGTATACCTGTAGTCGAAGCATCTCATCATAGAATTTGTTAATACAAACATGCATTGGGAAGAGAGATACTTCTTCATGTCGATAAACTACAATTCTTTTGAACTTACTGCTTGATTCCCATTTCCATTTACTTTTGGTCAAATTGGTAAGCATCAATACTTGCATTTATTTCAAGCAGTAATTTCAACTAATCTTAAACATTATCTTTCTTTATAGATTAGGAGCTAAATCATCTAGCTCTAATCGGCAAAAGGTTCTAAGCGAGGTTAAACGCACTGCTCGCTTTAAAAGGACGAATTTAGGCTGAAATCTTGCAACCTGATGGACTCGGGAAGTCATCAACTTGGAAGCACTTCAAAGAAATCCCAACAGGTATTCCAATTCAATTTCCAAAACGAGTCGATTGGGTTTTTGTATGCCGCGGTGCACTTTCATAGTTGTACGATCTGTCCAAATAAATTACTCCTCTATCTAACAGAGACATTCTTCTCGCTGAAGCCGCATTATCAATTTTGAGGGTAACATTACCTCCCATTAGCAACATAAGGAAGAAGAAAGTTGCCGACAGAGCAGCGAAGAAAAAGAGAACTGAGGCCAACGAGCCTTTAGTTTAAGAAGAACTAGTTATGCCTGTTGATGTTTCTGACCTCCCTCTACTGCCTCCATTCAACATTCAGCACCCAACATCCAAGAAAAGGAAGGACATAGAATATTCCACTCCTGCTGAAGATGTCAAGTCGAGGAAAGCTAATAAAACACTTGATGTTTCAAAGACGCCAGCATTCTTCAAGATAGAGATGCATCGTTGAGAGCGTCAAGGAGTTTTGACTTCAGACATGATGAGGACACTTTCAACAGGAAGTCTTTCATGTGGCTGGGCAACAAATCAACATTGGCTCTTGGACAGGTAAAACATCAAATCCTATTTAAGATTTAAGTAGGTCTGCTTCGTCGGTTCATGCCAGACCACTTTACTTTATAGGCCCTTCAATTTCACTATGTATTCGTGAATAAAGCTACCTTCAAGTACGAACAAGCAGTTCAGAAAACTAAAAAGCTTGAAGAGAAGCTTGTGAAGGCCAAGTCTAAAAGGGATGTTGAGAAGAAGAAGCTGAATGACGCCGTTGGAGCGTTGGCGAGGTCGAATGAGAAAGTTCTTAACCTTGCAAGTAGCCTTCATCTAGTTGAGGAGCAGGTCAAAAACTTGAAGAAAATAGTAGAAGCCAAAGATAAAGACATCAAGGAAATCAAGAAACAGTTGCTCGAGGTCTATGGCATTTCTTCCTTCAAAGCACGACTTGAAGCTCTAATGGAGTACAAGTCGGGGAAACTCAATGCAGAGGCGATCAATGAGGAAATCAAGGAACTAAAGGAGTTCTATCCCCAGATGACTCTAATACATAGACTATCGATGCAAGCGAGTCAGTCCGTGAAGAAGTATCAATTAAGCCTTCTATACCTAAGACTAGAAGAGAAACGCTGACGACAGGTGGCAAAGTCGTCGAGACCCCATTGGCCAAACCAGCTGAGGGTTAGAATGTTCAAAAATGGAGGGGGGAAGATTCTTAGGAAAATTTATTTTATTGTTCTTTTGTTTCTCTATATTTGGACAATTTGTACCCTTATTTGAATAAATTGTATCGAGCAGCTTTTATTTTCTTGAATATGGAACAAAGATTTGCTTTGCATGAGTACAACTTTGAATTACTCATACTTTGTAACACAATTGGAGATTAAGCACTTAACTGAACTCGATAGAAATATTATACCACCTTTATCAATAGGTGGCAAATTGTTTAGCATGTTAGTGAAATGCCATGAGAATGGCGAATCACGGTAATAGTATTTAATTAAACCCAAGAGGGTCAATGTGTATCAAACTGAGCTGTTATTATGGCGATATCAAACTCTTGATTAGGCCATGTGTTGGCCTTAACCAAGTAGATGGCAATGTGAGATTGAAGTCTAAGAGAGTTGATCGAACTTAATGTTGGATTAAGCCATGAAGATGGCTATGTGAGATCAGACTCTAGGAGAGTTGATTGAATCTAGTGTTGGATTGAGCCATGAAAGATAGCAACGTGAGATCAAACTCTAGGAGTGTTGATTGAGTCTAGTTTTGGATTGAGCCGTGAAGATGGTGACATGAGATCAAACTCTAAGAGAGTTGATTGAATCGACATTGGTGTTAAGCCATGATGATGGCGTGAGTTTGTTCGATAAGGGCAAGTTTGGATTGAGTTGACCGAGTCTAAACTTAAGCCATGAAGATGGCTTCTCAAGAATGAATTTGGAATGAGTTAACCGTGTCTAAAGTTAAAGCCCTGGAAATGGCAAAGAGAAATCAGATTAAGTTGATCGAAGAACTTGTTGAATTAATAAAACAGCTGTGCTCGTTTATAGTTCACAAGCTATCTACATACCCATGTGTAGAGATCAAGCCAAATGTAGTTCAATTGCGTAGAATAGATAAGAAACCTGGTTGAAATTTGGAAGATTCAAACATAATACTACCTCATGTGGTGTGCATTCTAACTTTTGGTAATGACCGATCCGTCAAGTTTTTCCAACTTGTAAACCTCGTCTCAAACGATAGACCGAATTCAATAAGAACCTTCCCAATTAGTTGCCAATTTCCTAGCATAAGCTTCCTTGGTATTCTGAAAGACTTTTCTAAGTACGAATTTGCCCTCCTCGAACTTCCTGACTTTCACCTTCTAGTTGTAATACCTGGCAACTGCTTTTTGGTAACACCCAAGGCGATAGAAGGCGTCAACCCTTTTTTTGTCTATCAATTCTAATGCATCCTGCATCATTTTATTATTCTTCACTTCATTTAGAAGTAAGTAATTGACTTGAAGATCTTGAGCAACTACCTCTGTAAGAATGATAGCTTCTATTTTGCACATAAGTGAAAAAGGGGACTCATCAGTCAGTCTCCTCGGATTTGTTCGATAGGACCAAAGCACCATGGTGAGCTCCTTGACCCAACGTCCTTTCCTAGCCTCCAATTTCTTCTTCAGGTTCTTCATGATTGTCTTGTTTGTCGCCTCTGCCTACCTGTTTCCTTGTAGGTATCTTGGTGTAGAAAAGCTTAAATTAATGTCCCAATCGTGACAGAACTTCTTGAAGGATGAGGAAATGAATTGGGAGCCATTATCGATGACGATCTCCCTTGGCACCCTGAATCGACAAATAATATTCTTCCAAATGAATCTATCGATATCTCGCTCTTTAATGTCCATAAATGCTTTGGCTTCGATCCATTTAGAAAAATAATCCATAAGGACAAGGAGACACTTGACTTGCCTGGAAGCAGGAGGAAACGGTCCGACAACATCCATCGAATACTTCATAAATAGGTACAATGAACTGACTGAAGAAAGTTCCTCAATAGGTTGATGAATGGTAGGCGTGTGTCTCTAGCAGCTGTCTCATTTTCTAGAAAGTTCTCACAATCGCTCTACATAGTTGGCCAGTAGAACCCTTGCCTTTTAACTTTGTTACACAATGATCTTCCTCCTAAGTGGTTGCCACACGAACCTTTGTGTATTTTATGGATGACTTTCTCAACTTTATCTTCCCCAAGGAAACTGAGATAAGGACCTGTAAAAGAGCGCCTGTAGAGCTTCTCATCTATCAAGCAAAATCTTGCAGCTTAAACTTTGATCTTCTTGGCTATTTGCTTGTCTTTAGGTGACCACCTATCACATATGTACATCTCAAGGGGAGTCCTTGAATCATCCCTTGGGTCCACATAGTTTGTCTCTTCAGCCAAGTCAATGCTCGGATTGTCAATTCGTTCCAAAGGGATTATTCTTTTCTCACTGAATTCGACTAAAGATCCCAAATTGGCAAGTGCATCAGCTCTAGAGTTTCGTTCTCGAGGGAGTGGTTCACTTCGAAATGATCAAACTGGGCCTTAAGCTTGCTAACCAGCTTTAGGTATGAAAGCATCTTCTCATCCCAGGCTTTATAGTCTCTGTTTATCTAGTTAACTATCAATGTCAAGTTGTTTTCCACAACAAGTTCAAAAGCCTCCAGTGCAGCAGCTAGCCTTATACCAGTAACCATAGTCTTGTATTCGGCTTTATTGTTAGTGGCTTTAAATCCTAGTTGATAACTCTACTCGATTTCCTCACCAGTTGGTGACTTCAATAGCACTTCTACTCTTGATCTCTTTTCATTACTGGATCCATCGACTTGCACGGTCCATCGCTTCGATCCTTGTTTGTTTGGCCTGTATGTCAATTTGGCAACAAAATCTATGAGCATCGAGCTTTAATGTCATTTGAGGTTTGTATTCGATGTCAAACTCTAACAACTCAACGGCCTATTTTGTCAGTCTTTTGGAAGTGTCTGGTTTATGCAGGATAGCTCACATCGGGTAAGACAACAACACCACAATAGTGTGACCTTGCAAGTATGGATGGAACATTCAAGCTGACATGACAAGTACAAGGGTGAGCTTTTCAACAATAGGGTACCTTGTTTTAGCATCCAGCATAGTGTGGCTTACAAAGAAAACTGGTTTTTGGACTGCATCTTCCTCTCAGACTAGGGCTAAACTCACTGCAATTTTTGAAATCACCAAGTACAGATAGAGTGGCTCTCCATCTTTGGGCTTCGAAAGGATTGGCAGAGTGGTCTAGTTTTTCTTCAACTCTTGGAACGCTTCTTTGCATCGTTCATTCCATTCGAACTTCATATTTTTCTTGAGTAATTGGAAAAATAGAAGGCATCTGTCTGTGGATCGGGCTATGAATTGACTGAGTGCGGTGACTCAACCAGTAAGTTTCTGGATCTCGTGCTTGTTTTTCATCGATGGCATTAATTGGAAGGCTTTTATCCGATCTAGGCTCACTTCGTCACAAGGTAACCCAGGAACATATTACTCGCCACTCCAAAAGTACATTTCTCTGGATTTAGCTTCACGTCGTGTTTTTGGAGAATGTCAAAGCATTCTTGTAGATGCTAAACGTGGAGGTAGGCATGCAAAGACTTGACCAACGTGTCATCAATATACACTTCCATATTCTTACCAATTTGCTATTCAAATATCATGTTGACCAGCCTCTGGTAGGTGGCTCCCACGTCCTTTAACCCAAAAATCATAACCTTGAAATAAAAAATTCCCTGCTCAGTAATAAAAGCAGCCTTCTCCTGGTCATCTGGGTGTAGAAGGATTTGGCTATAGCTAGAGAATGAGTCAAGAAAGCTTAAAATTTCATGATTGGCCATTGCATCAACAAGTCGATCGATATGTGGCAACGGGTAATTGTCTTTTGGGCAGGCTTTGTTTAAATTCGTGAAATCAATGCACATCCACCACTTCCCATTTTTTTGTCACAATCACCATGTTGGCAAGCCAATCAGGGTACTAAATAAGACGAATAAACCTGGCCTTGAGCATCTTCTAACTTCATCCTTGACGATGTTGTTTCACTCAATTTTAAGTTTTCTTCTTTTTTGCTATATAGGTCTGTGGTCTGGATCAACGCTGAGTCGATGTGAGATTATGCTCAGATCTATTCCTGACATATTTGCATGAAACACGCGAAACAATCATGGTTAGATTTCAAAAAATCAATAATTTGGGATTTTACCTTAGGGTCAAGTTGTGACCTGATCTTCACTGTATGTCTTTTGTCTTTTGGATCAATTTGAACTTCATCAAGCTGTTCCAAAACCAACTCAACACAGTCTTAATTACTCAATCTGTTTTGTTCACTTTTCTACAATTGCTATAAGGCCTTCTTTTGCTTTATAGCAGCAGCATAGCAGCTCCATGTTCCTTCTTGGCTTCCTCATACCTCTCTGATCTCTCGCTTTGTCAGGAACCATATCCTCTAATGGTATGTCGATCGGACGGCCTTCATGGCTTGTATCCAACGCCGCTCGAGAATGATGTTACATCCCAAAGGGCAATCCATAATAAGAAAACTGGTGATCTTGTTTTCACCTGCTGCATAAACTGGGAGTTTGATTCTCCCAATGGCTGTTGTCACTTTGCCATTGAAACCTACCAATGACATGGTAGATTTCTCAATCTCTTCTTCACTAATTTCCATCTCTTTCAGCATTGAAAGGAACAAGATGTTAGCAAAACTTCCATTATCAACTAATATTTTGCTAATCTCGCAATTTGCGATGTTGAGCTTAATAACCAAAGCATCATAATGTGGAGTGTCAAGCCTAAATGTCTCATTACTTCAAAAAGAAATAATGTGCTCTTTGTATTCTTTTGTTATCAAGCTGACAGTAGCTTGGCTCACTCATCATTGGTAAGCCTTCATCTGGTTTGTGAAATCACCACTAAGAATAGGGCCTCCACAAATGGCTCTTATCAGCTTCCTAATTGGTGGTGGTGATGGTGCCTTGTCTTGGGCTCAACGATCCTTCTGTCCTCCATTTTCTTTATCGAGCCTGTAGACTTTCCTTCCTCTATCAGACAAATACTCTTTCAGATGTCCCTTTTTAAGCAGTTCTACAATTTCTAACCGCAATTCCTTGTAGTCGACCGTCAAATGCCCTATATCTCAATGGAACTCATAGTACTTTGACTGGTCACATGAACGGCTCGGCGCCATCTTGCTTGGCCATTTGACACAATCTCTTCCCTAGAGCTGTGCAACAAGTTTTGTTGGGGATATGCTCAAGGTGTACTTTGGTGGCAACAATGTCCTATTTGGCCTCAGTTTCTCTTCCTTTCTCCTCCATTCCCTTTTCAAAGGCGTACTAGTCCACCCTCTTTGGTCCATCCAGGGTTTTTTCTATCTCTCCCCCATCTAATCTGATCCTGACTTCTGGTCATTTCTCGTTTGCATCGCCCATTTTCTTCTTCCAAATCGATCCACCCTTTTGCCCTATTCAAAGCTTCCTGGATAGTCTGTGGGTAATCGGAGCATATGCTATTTTTGAAAGAGGATTTGTGCAGTAGTCCTTTCTTTAGTGCTTCTCAAGTTGTTCCATCTTTTAAATCTAAAATTTGGGAAAGTGTCTCACTAAATTTTTTAATATATGCTCGTAGGGATTTGCCTGGGCTTTGAATGACTGACCATAAGTCTTTGTGGTCTTGTCGGTCTTAATGTGCACAAAATAGGCCTTTGATGAATGAATTCACCAGTTCTTCAAAGCTATTGATCGAGCCAATAGGAAGATTACTGAACCATCGAAGAGCCGGCCCCTTGAGACTCTACATGAACTATTTGCACATCATTTCATGAAGGATCAAATCCAGTATGCTTGTTATGCTGACTACTTTCTTGTATTGCAATAAATGATCCTTGGGATCTAACATCCCGTCGAAGCGAGTGAACAAAAGATTTCCATACTTCGGTGGTGCAACTGAAGTGATTCTCTTTATAAACAGGGTTTCTCGAATGTTCTTTGAGATGTCATCCAATGCTAGTGTTTTGCTCGCTGTTTTTGAAACCTTCTGGTTAATCTTCTCCTCCACGAGCTTAGTGTTCTATTAGAGCATCTCTTTCATCATCTGCTGAATTTCCACGAGCTTAGTGTTCTATTGGAGCATCTCTTTCATCATCTGCTGAATTGACTCTGGAGTTAATAGAGTCTGTGTTGACATATCTTCAAATCAAATGGTTGGTTCAACCATCCTTTCGGTTTCATCTGCTACATCATTTCATCGGTTTGATTTCGCACAAACATTCACTATCATCGTAGCTGTTGCTGTAGAGGGTGTTGCTGCGACTGTCGAAGCTACTGTTGTGGTTGTTGGTGGGGTAGTTGCTAGTCCTAGAGTCGATGTACAACGGCTGCATCCTACCAATCGGGCTGTAGGAGGATTGCTGTCTACCTGGCGGTGGCATCTAGAACTACCACTATGCCATCGTTGATATTGGGTATGTCGAATACCCATAATACGGGTGATAATAGGATAATGAGGCTATCTATGAGTTTTGATAGCTAATTTGGCTTTTTAGGACTGAATTGTCACTGTTGAGTTACTCCAATCTTTTGTCGCGTTCTTGAGAACGAGTTGCTGGCTCTTGGAGCATTTTCTTCAAAGCTTCCACTTCTGTCGAAAGGGCTTCCATCTATAGGTTGACCTAGGGAGTTGTTGTAGTCTCTTTGATTGGAGTTTCAAGAACGTGTTGGTTGTTAGTGTTGTTAGCCATTTGCAATTGAGCTAGAGATCATGGAGTTGATGATCTAAAGGCTGCACAGTGGCGCCAAACTATAGGCGGTTTATCTATAATCAAATATAGAAATGTTAAGTCAGGTTGTTTTTATTTTATTTAAGAATCTTGGGCTCTCAAATCATCATTAATTAGATCTATTAGCTCTTAAATGAAGGTGTAAGATCAAACTGCAATGGAAAGAATAAAATAATGTGTAAAAATAAAAATACCATACGTAGAATTTAGAGTGGTTCACTTTGTTAAAAGAGCTACCTTCACTGTATTATAATATGGTTTTTGGGTACAGATAACAAGAGAGCATAAAGAAGAGATACGAATTCAATTCAATAGAGTTTCTGTATGCTTTTCTATATCTCTCATAATAAAGAAGCTGTCCCTTTATATAGAGCAGGGATGAGTCGCTACCTCCAATCGTCTGACAGAGTGGAGTGATACGTTGTAGGTAACCGCAATAGTAGGATATTTAGCGACCTGTAATATGCTACAAGAATTGTGCTTTCCCCACGTTTCGGTTCAAGATCAGACATGTAAGTAACCACCAATTCATGCTCATAATTGTCAACTAGTGGCGATCGATTTGGTCAAGCACTTAGAGAGGAGTCTGATCTACCTTCAATAACCGAAGCAATATGGATACAAGCAAGATTGAGCCGATTGAACAAAATGAATTCGATTTGCACTTCTCACGTTAATTGACTCACTTTGATCTATTCGATCTTTTTTACCACTATGGTCATCTGGGCCTGTAGACAATTTGGGCCTGACCGAATTGTACCCTCACATATATAACATTTGCTACCAACAATTTTATAAGTTCTACAATTTCTCCCATTTACCTAATTTCTTTTAGTTGACAAGTATTTAATAATTGGATCTATAATTGGAGATGATCCTACACCATATGTTACAAATTTTTAATGTGGACAATTGCAAATCAAACCATTAAAAAATAAATCTAATGGTGAAAATCACAAGACCTATTAACAGGGTCAAAATGCATGTCGTACCATAAAAATGTCATTATTTTAAGATTCTTGTTTGTTTGTTTGTCTATTTGTTTGTTTTTTTGAGACAAGGTCACAATAATTATAAAAGATAGAAAGACCAAATAAGAAGAAACAAAAAAAAGAAGAAGGAATGATTGGAATGTGGATCAATCATGTTCTTTGATATACATTTTTTCCTCCTCTTTTTTCTTTTCCTTTAAAAAAACCTTAGGTTGTCTATTTCATATTTTTTTATGATTTCAACAGGATAAAAACATTGCATATTTTTTAAAATTAAAATCATGTCCGAAAACTTATATTAATTCCAACTATATGAAGCAACAATAAGTGGAATCAGCACTTGAGAAAAGTGGAATCCGCTAAAGTGAGAAAAGATTTAATAAGAACCAGATCTGTTCAACAGTTCAAGCAAAAGGACGGAAAAAAATAACAAAAAAAAAAAAAACAAAAACAAAACAAACAAAGGAAAAAGAAAAAAAAAAGGAAAAAAAGAAAAAAGAAAAAAGAAAAAGAGGTCTCTTGACTCTCCTCAATGGAGAAAGAAGAAGGTTCAAGGTAAAAGAAAAAGAAATCAAAATTGAGCTACGATTCCCGCATAGAAAAATATCTAAACAAGCTTATGTGCTTAGTCAAAAATTCACTTTTATCTCTTTTATCATGTAAATGCCTAAGCATATTCATTGTGTTTGTAAAACAGTCACAAAGCACTCCATGAAACGATAAATTTTTTTAGAATACAAAAAATGCTTTTATTGATAAAACTTTCAATATTATTTCAGACATTACAAATTAAATGAAATAAGTTTGAAAAAGCAAAAATAAGGAATAATTTCCATAAATGCTAATTTTGAAGCTTGCTCTTAATAAATCACTTATGTTCAAATGTTGTATAATTTAAATATATAATATAAGTAGTAGTGTGACAATTTTTTTAAGTATAACATAAATAAATATGTTTTTAAAAAAATGTATCATAACATGCATTTTTTCTATTAAAAAACTCATGTCTCCCTATAACAAGCTCAGACGTACTCAC
The DNA here is from genome assembly GCA_946598075.1 of Artocarpus hirsutus. Taxonomy (NCBI): domain Eukaryota; kingdom Viridiplantae; phylum Streptophyta; class Magnoliopsida; order Rosales; family Moraceae; genus Artocarpus; species Artocarpus hirsutus. Next base: position 93,151 of record CAMOHE010054228.1, on the reverse strand, counting down.
CATCGACAACAATAAGCCCAGTCCTGACTTTCAGCCCCCACCATGAATGATGGCAAGCACAACTTGGTCTTCCTCTAGCCATACAAAGCCTAGACATGCAGCCCCCACAATACCAAGCTTAGTCTTCTCCAACCATGCGATGACAATTTAACCTAGTCTTTCATGCCCAATGCAATAGCAACCTAGGTACAACCAACGACAGATTAGTGTGTTTGACAATATGAGTTAGAACCAAAATTTTTGTTTGCTATAGTAGAAAGCTCTCACATGCGACAGTGTCGAGAAAAATTTGGCTACAGTATAAAGCTCTCACATGCTATAGTGTTTTTAACAAAGATTGGTTCTAACTATTGGTTCTAACCATTGCTCCCTGACACTTGTTTTCTCTAGTCCCCAATGATAAAGTTAGTATCCCTTGCCCCTACAGCTAATCTAACTTTCAATCTTTCTATTTAGTTTTCTTTTGCTTTACATCGATGTTGCTTTTTTTTAGTCTTTAGAATTTTTGAAGTCAGAAGTGTTTTAAAAAATTAATACAAAATATTAAGGACAATTATCGTATTACTAAAATTAAAAAATTAGGTTGGGTGGCCTTTTTTTCACATACAACAAATTTGCATTCTAACTTTTTTAAAATTACGCAAATGGCTGTTGATTTTGTGATAACTTTGTGTTCTTCAAGTTTTGCCCATTGCTGGAGTTGAGGGAGAAGGTGCGACCAAAGATCTCTAGCTGTGGAATTGCGATGGCTTGTTTTGCACAAAGTATACCCATAGAGACGTCTGACATTTGCTCGCGACTCTGCTCACAACAATTTGGTCATCAATTTTCCCCCTCACATGAATAAGATCATCGATGATTGACGCTCGGCTTCATTTGAGTAGAGATCTCTGGCAAAGATCTAGTATTGGTAGGGCAAAGACGACGAAACTTAGTGCAGAGGAGGGCGACAACGTGGATGTGGCATTGGTTGGCAATGACAATAGGGAGGAGCGAAAGAGAGAAGAGAAAGGATGTGTAGGATTGGTTTATTAATTTATTTTTTGTTAGGGTTTATTCTTATCAATGTATTGGGGGTTTATCAATGACGTAATAAGGTTTATCACCCATATACTGGGCTTTTTATCACTTATACATTATGGTTTGTCACTGATATACTCAGGTTTATCATTAATGTACTTAAAAATATCATTGATATACTCGAGTTTATCATAGATGTACTCGAGTTTATTACTGATATATTAGAGTATATCATTGATAAACTATAGCTGATTAATAAATAATAAAGGTTATTTTGTCATTTTGACTTTATAAGTAATAAGGAGGAGTTATTTGCCAAATTTAGAAAGCTATGGTAACTAATTAAAAAAAGCTTTAAAAAAGGTCATTTGCCTTATATCCTTAAACAATTAATTGGTTTAGTAGGTATTTTGTGATTTAATTTAGGGTTACTTACATTGAGATCCCTTATGTGTTGTTGATGCTTACTGAGGCCCGGCATCGAATCAACACCATGTGTGGTGGTGCATAGTATTTAGCTCTTCCCTATTCGTCTCTGCCTGATTTGGTTGACCTACAACAAGAGGAGGGACGCTTCGGAGGCAAGAAATGGTCAGTCAACAGAAAAGGGCTCTCCTATGCTCAAGGTAGGGGTTGCTCGGCAGAGGTCGGGGACTCATTAGGTGGGAAGGAGCTTGCTTGCCAGAATGCAATAAATGCATCCTATTTATAGGCTACCACTTGGACCAGGTGTTGGGTGGGTTTTGTCCATAACCAGTGTGTCACATCAAGGCGTGTCAAGTGGTAGAAGACAAGTGTCGTGTCCCTCCGCCAATGGATTAACCCCCATCAGACGGCGAGTTGTTTGCCATCTGTTGGCCTATGATGGCGAGTAGCTGTCCATTTTCAAGTAAGGGGATTTTGACCCGAGCTGGTACTTTATCCAAGGTGGCAACCCGATGAGGTACGATCGGGGGGACCCTAAAAAGCACCTCAGACATGACATCCAAGGTCATCAAGATCAGTCGTGAGCTCCTCGTAAATCTACTGAGTTGTTTGGCCAACTACCTGGAGTTTGGCTCCTCGACGATAGCATCGATTTCACCCTCAACAGTAGCCCCCCAGTTCACTTGGTTGGTGTCCGGGCGAGTGAACTATGCCATGAAGCCGTGTCGACAAGGCATCCTGAGGTAGTGTGAAACAAAAGGTCACGTAAAGGAACCTGGGGACACGTGTTGTTTCGCGAGCGACTGTGCCTCCTAACAAGCGTAATCATCGCATCTCATTGTTTTCTGCATCTAGATTTCTTGCCTGAGATGGCTGTAAATAGGCCCCTTTTTTTTTGTCATTCCCACGTGCAATCAAATTCATATTTCGTTGCTCTCGAGTTTCAACTGCGGAGCTACTATCAATAACCTAAGAACTTTTTTATTCCTCAGCTTTCACAGCCCGATCAGGTAATTTTTCAAGAACCACGAGAAAATGAGCTACTTATCAGATTCTCAGAATGTCAATATTTCTTAGTTGGAAAGTAATCCTGAGGCCAACTCACCTTCCGTGGAGGTTGACATCGAAGGCCTTTCCCTAAAGCAGGATGGACCTAATTGGTTGGTCGAATTTTGAGAATCGACTCCCAGACCGTTCCCAAGTAGGAGTTCCTCAACCTGTTGAATGGGGAGCACCTGATGAGGCTGTGCAAGGGCGAGGATTCTTACATCAAGGCAGCCACCGTCTACATGTCCTGAGTTACTACCCAAGAGAAGGTCGAGCTGGAGACTGCAACCGATGTTCCAAGCACCTCCAGTCGAGACTCTAGGGCTCCTGTCCCGGTAGTGGGTAGAGTAACCGTCGACTTCTCCAATGAAGAATGGAGAATCGAGGAGGTAGGGCCGGTCGAGAGCCCCTCGGAGGACGAGAGGGTCAGAGTCACTCGAGTCCAAGGAGTGATAGCCTATCAGATCACCCGGCCAGGGTAGACATCGGTAGCGGCCTACACCAACGCCATGATAGAATCTCGATTGGAGGACTTACGTGCTGAGTTTGACATCCCGGACGACGTCATCCTCATCACGTCGGAGGAGAATGACTCCCCTTTGACTCTGCTAGAGGGGTGTATCACTTTATATGTGGAGTTCTTTTAAACTGGGCTATGCCTGCCGTTTCATCCTTTTCTCCGCCAGGCACTCAACGACCTCTACGTGTGCCCGGCACAGCTTAACCTAAATAGTTACAGGTTGTTGATCAGGAAGTACATTTTAAGGAGGTACTACCATCCTGCAAAGATGCCGTGGGAGGCGTTCAAACAAGTTTACAAGATGAAGAAGCTTCTTTGACAGTTCGGCTGGTACTATGTCACCGGCTTCAAGAAGGACTTTATCTTGGGCAACCCTGACTCAGACAAACTCCAGAAATACGAGTGGTTCTATGTCGGGGGCAATTACTTAGGCCAAGCCAGTGAGGCTGTCCCTGATGACCAACATGTCCTGACAACCTTTGACTAGGGGCACGTCTAGACTAAGAAGCCATGGGCGCCGAGCCATGTAATCAGAGTGGTCGAAGACATGTTCGAGAAACCGAAGGCAAGGAGGCAGCAGTCGTTTTTGCTCAACAAGGAGATCCTCTCTCTTTACGGCTGGTTCGGGGAACCCAGTAGAATAAATCCCCCTTCAAACACACAACTTGCTAGGTCAGCCGAGCAGGTGACAATAGCGAGGTCGAGTGCCGTAAACATCTCGGGGCCAAGCACTTTTCGATCCAAGTGGTCGATGAGGGAGCCATCATCGTCCAGCTCTGAGGACTCCTTGAGTGGCTCCTTTGATGCGGGGCCACCTGTAGCAAACGAGGACCTCGAGGATGTGGTTCAGCTCTTATACCTATCACGCCAGCTCCAAATCGGAGGTCATCCCCGAGTTTTTTTTTTTTAACGTGCCGACCTCATTCTGACTTGGGACGATTTTGACTGCATAAATGTCTTCAAGGCCGAGCACTGCGGAAGAGAGGCGTGCTCTCATGATGAGCCTCCACAAGCAAAAGGGCAAAGCCATAGTGACTGGGAAAAAGCACAAAAGGACTCCAAGGACGGAGCTTCCCCCGCAGCTCGAACAACCATCCACAATAGTCCAAGAACAACCAGCCCAGCCGATAAGGACCAGGGCTTCTTCGAGCGAGACTCCTCTGGTCGACGTTTCAAACATGGCGCCCTCCTCGGTAGTTCCCCCGAGGAGGCGTGCGAACTACCGTCGACACATCCTCGATCACCTCGGGGATGCTATCCCTTAAGAGGACTTCTTGGTGAACCTCCGAGGAGAGGATTTCAAGGGCCTGTCCGAGACTGCCTTTCGTTTTACCACCAAGGTAAGTGCTTATTCTGCCCTGAGCTTCCTTTCTTTTCCTATTCTTTATCACACGCTGATAGTCCTGTTTTCCTCAGACAAATGCCTTCGTGCATATGGCTTATACAGTCGGGTTGAAGGAATTCAACCTTGAAAGGAGAGACACAAGAAGACCTTCCTCAGGTGGAAAGAAGTCGGGAATAAGCTCGATGAGAAAATCGTTGAGCTTAACCAAATCAAGGAGTCCCTTTCTCAGGCCAAGGAGGAGTCGAGAAGGGCAAAAGAAGAAGCCGATCAAGACAAGGCAAAGGCAAAGGAGTTGAGAAGAGCTGCCGAACTGGACAAGGCAGAGGCCATTCTGCTCAGGGGCTAGCTGGAGGCCTCTCAGGCAGAGAATAGGCGTTTCTTAGAGGAGCTCCCTGACTAACTTGCCCAAGCCATAGAGGAGTTCAAGGCGTCCCCAGAGTACACTGACTACTACTACTTCGGCATGATCTACCTTTGAGATTATCTGATCCAAAAGCATCCCAAGGCTATGGGCTTTAACTGGTCACTTATAGTCGAGCTCGAGCAGGGTATAGCTCAGCGGCTGGAGGAGGAAGAGGTCATCGAAGTGGACGACGAGGACGACAGGGACAAGCAAGGCATTGGTGGCAACAAAGACGATGCCGGGCATGGGGCCTAGGCTTAGTTTTTTTTTTCTCTTTTTACTCTTTTTGTGTATCCAGGCTTAGGAGGTGCCCAGTTAACTATACCTCTCCACCACCACTTTTAATAAATTTCACTTCCTAAGTTCATCGCTTCTCGGATTCTTATATGTTTTTGTATTTCATATTTTCTAAGTGCGATTATTCTCGGGTAGATATTTTCATATTTTGAGATGAAAAGTTTCTCGAGAATGTAGTTTAACCTATGTTTCGTCGAGTTAACATAGGTCTGGCCTCATAGTTGATTAGGGAATTCGAACCAAGTTGGATGCTCCTTGATAGGGGCATTCTTGGAACTTAGTTTTCCAAGCTCCTCTTTTTCAATCCTTTTGCTATCAAGTTTAATGTCTCGATAGTTACCAAGTTAATCTGAGCAGGGAATCCCCATTTCTCGATCAGGCAGAACACAACAGCATGTGATAGCCCACTACCCTGTTGCCCCCTTAAACTTGTTTAAGTTTATGGAAACTTGTACAAGTCTAATGGTGGTCGAGCAATTATTATGCTTGGGTGACTCTTTGCGGGTAGTCTGTATAGCAATAGACTTTTGGTTGGCTGATTGCCAATAAGCCCCCAGTCTGGTTAAGTAGGACAGATCTTCGTTTTCGGGCGTTATAGCCTGGTCCTCTGGGCTAGAGTTACGTTATCCCTCTTCGGGATTTGCTTTATTCCTTAAACATGTATTGTTCGATGGAATAGTGTAAGAATTTACATTTCATTGATGTTTTGTATTTACATTCTGGTCCTATTCAATAGGTCTAGTTATAAAAAGAATATAGCCAGAGGTCAAAAAGTATTCTTAGCTGAGATTAACAAAAGAATTTCTTGAGTAACTTGGCATTCCAAGGATGATCGAGCAAGTTGCCCTCCATATCCAATAGTCAATAGGTGCCTGGTCGGATAATTCCAACAACCTTATACGGTCCATCTTATTTTGGACCAAAGGGCCCCCTCCCCCCCCCCCCACCCCCCGGGCTGAGGAACTGTGACCTTTTTAAGTACCAAATCTCTGACTTTGAAGCTCCTCGGTTGGACTCGCTTGTTGTAATGCCAAGCCACGACTTGATTTCAGGCTGCATTACAGATTGCTGCCCAATTTCTCTTTTCCTCGAGCAAGTCAAGTTCGGACATCATGACCTTGGCATTTTGAATCTCATCGTAATGCTCAATCCTGAAGCTGGGCAATCCAACCTCCGATGGGATAACTACCTCTGCTTCATACATGAGTGAGAATGGAGTATCTCCGGTAGCTGTTTAGGCAGTTGTTCGGTATGGCCAAAGCACCTTTGGGAGCTCGTCAATCCGTGCGTCTTTGAGGCCCTCGAGCTTCTTTTTTAAGTTATCCTTGATTATATTGTTGAAAGCTTCTACCTGCTCATTACTCTATGGGTAGCTCGGAGAGGAGAAGACTTTCTTGATGCCGAGCTGCTCACACAGGCAGAGGAGACTTGAAGATTCGAATTGTTTCACATTGTCAGTGACGATAATATGCGGGATTCTGAACCGGCAAATAATGTTTTTCCACACGAAGTTGGTACACTTTGCCTCAGTCATGTTGGTGCACGGCTCTATTTTGACCCACTTAGTGAGGTAGTCAATGGCTACAAAGCAGTACTTAAATTGGGATCGGGCTTGAGGAAGGGGCTCGATCAGATCAATGACCCACTTGGCAAATAGCCATGTCGATGTAACTGAGGTGAGTGGCTCAGCATGGTGATCTGGCACCCTTGCAAATTGTTGGCATTTAAGGCATTTTTGCACATAATGTTTGCAATCCTGCTCCATGGTCGGCTAGTATTAGCCCTGCCGGAGATATTTTTGGGCCAAGGATCGCCCCCTAAAATGGTTTTCGCATAAACCATCATGGATCTGCTTCATTAAATACTGGGCTTCTTTGGGCCCTACACACTTCAGACATGGAGTGGTTGATCTCACGTCTATTAATGCACTCTATAATAACCCCAAGTATAAGATTGTCTCAAGTGATATTTACTCGTTGAATCCGAGGTCGAACCCATAGGGAAGGATTTATTCAATTCCAGTACATATATTATATTAACTTTTTCTTTTTATTTAAGCTGAAAAATTTAAGGATTAATATTTATTATTCACATAATATATTTACAATA
>CAMOHE010054228.1:62330-85964 GCA_946598075.1 Artocarpus hirsutus | reverse complement strand
ATATTTACAATATTTACACATTTTTACAGCATTTTTCATACTTTGTTTTTGATAATTTGGAACTTTAATAACAAGAAATGTAAACAAAATTAAAATGAAACTTTAACAATAAGTGTAGATAATTTAAAATAACTTAAGCAAAGAAACGACAACAATTCAAAGGAATAAAACAGCAATAATAACAGGGCTGAGGTTTAAAAGTTTCATTTTGACATTATCTTAAATATATTTTAGTTTTTCTTTTTATTTATTAATTGGTTTAAAAATACATTATGCCATCTTATGTCGACAATAAATCAAGCATTACCAAGCATTTACTATGCCATTCTATGTCTATAATGTAGCAAAAACAAAACTTAATAAATAGGCAGAATTTTAACATAACTTAACTAAAATAATAACCAAGATAGTAAGTTAAGTATTTGCCAAGCCATTCTCTGTCTACGAGTAATCAAGGTCCTCCCAAGTATTATCTGTACCAGTCTATGTCGTTGATAAATCAAAACCGTAATTTTAGCAGAGTTTTAGTTAAGAAAATATTGAAATCCCAAGTTTTCTAGGAAAATATTTTGGCATTACAACTACTTAGAAAACTAAGAAAAACAAAAAATATTTAAGGTAATTTTGCTAAAATTTCCCCCTCTCCCCTCAGCTAAAAAGAAATTTAGAAAGATATAATTAATTAAGTACTACTGATATTATTGGGCATAATTTTTTACAACATAAACTAAAAAATATTTTACAAGAAACTGGACGAAAAACTGAAATATAAACTAAAATATTTAAAAATTAAATATTCATGCAGTATCAATCTCATATTGCGAGAAGGGTCGCCTTGGTAGTTATAGGTAAAGTTTGCCTATTCTTTACATTATTGTTTTATTGTTGTCTTCGTTGAAAATGCAAAGAGCTATCTTGTCATTTTTTTTCACGTTTTCCTTCTTGCTCCTCGCAAGATTCCCTTCTTTATTGGTTGAAAATTTGTTTGAAATCCCCTGCTTCTTGGTGACTGTCAGTATTGAAATAGGCTGATCGTGGCCGTTGAAAGCGCGATCAAATAGGTTGGAATCGTTGAATAAAATAGGCCCAGTGGGCCTTTTTGAAAATTTTTATCTAACAAAACTATTTATCTTTTGACAAATTAGACTTTACTATACAATTTTGACGAATGGGACTAAATTTTAAAAATTGAAGCAAAGTTTATCTTACACGACACACAAGATACCTACCGAAGAAGATTATACATCTGATAAAGAAGAAAAGTAAAAATATTATTAAAAAAATAAATAGTACAAACACAATTATTAAACAAGTACAGTAAAAATCACAGAAAACAAAAATCTTTTTGTTGATGAAATTTTATTCAAGAATGAGTTAAAGAAAACTTTTGTTCATCAAAACACATTTCTAGAAATTCCATTACTCAGCTGTTCGGATGATTTTTCATTAAAACCATAATCATATCTCGAATAAATTTTCAACAGTTTTCTTTTTTTTTATGATTTTTTTAAAGACAAACACACAAAGAAACAAAGAAAAATACTTCATAGACCTTGTTCTAAAGTAGAAGGATCTTGAGTCTGCTTTTCATTTAACTTCTTGCAAACTGAACAGTGGGGTCTTTTATCATCAGATTCCCAAGATGTTCCTTTTTTACATGAAATTGAGGCCAGAGTTGTTTCATAGCTCCCCAAACGTATCCACTTGGATAGGACTTAAGATAAATTCAGAGATCTTCTAAGTTCTCATTCCTAAGACCATTTTTACATAACTGAATTTTATCTTCCCTATTTCTAGATATGAAACCAGGTGAGGGATATTTTCCAAAACAAGTTTGACGACAACATTTATGACATTTTGATTCCATATGACGAGCTCTGTAGTACACAGACTTGTACCCATACCAGGTAAACCTACATTATTTACATCATTTGGTCGAACAAGACCTTCTATGTACATTTTTACATCGGTTGGAAGTTTAAAAAGAGAAAGAACCCAAAGATGAGTGATTCGAGTTTTATACTTCTTTCTGATTTCTCTTTGAGAAAGTGAAGGGAAATATTTCTTTAAGTGTTCATATTTAGGATCCATGACTTGAAAGAAACAGAGAGATTCTTGAGAGTGAATTGAAAGCTTTGAAAGAGAATTTGAGAGAGAATTGGAGAGATTTTTGTGAAAGCAGAAGAAAAGGAGATTAAAGATTTTCTACAAAAAGTGTTTGAAAGATCAAAGAACTTTGAAAGAGTTTTGAAGAATTTCTAAGAATTTTAGCGAGAAGATAGAGAAAATTCGAGAGAGAAAATGAGAAATTTAGAAAGAGAAAGAACAAAGATTTTTTAGCTTAAATGCACATTAACAGATTTTATAGACAAGGGGTGGATTTCTGTTTAGATGCGGGGAAGACTGTACAGACATATGCAAGAATAATGGGCTAAACTAAAATGGGCTAAAGAAAAGTAACCTAACAGATTACTAAGAAATAAAAATATTTTTATGTTTTTGAGTTTTTCAATTTTTATGTTTTTTTTAATTATTTACAAAAGTCTAAAATTCAAAAAAAATCATTGAAAATCATTTCATTAAAATGCATTTCTAGAGGCTGTTGATACAAAAATACCAACTAATCTTGTTGATTATATCCTCCATAATATCTACCATTTTAATGAATTTTTGAAATTATTGAAATTTTTTTTTTTTATTTTTAGGAAAAACAAAGAAAATAAAGATACAATATACAAAAAAAAAACATAAATATAATACAAACATTAATCTATAACTATGATTTCAGTTTCAAACTCAGAGTCAGAATCGTCAATGTTGGTGACTGTTGGAAGAGTTGTTCTAAACCTTCCTAAAAGATAGCACTCCAAAAAGTTAAGTTGCTAGCATCTGCAAAGAATCTTTGCTGAAATTCTTCTTCATCCATAAGATCATACATGAGATCATTCATAGTGTCACCCATTACCTCATCCTCAGGTTCTTCTTCAAGAATTTCATTTTCACATTCAACTTCAAAACTTGAATTTGCAGCTTCAAGAGTTTGGTCATCAAAAACATTCAAAGGATGGTTATCAACTTTGGGTGGAACATTTGAATCAAAAGAATTAGCCAAATCAGCCAAAGTATCAACAAACATTCTAGAAGTACTACTCTCAACAAAGTTCACTTCACACTTTCTAGAAGGTGATTGTACCATGTTAAAAATGTTGAATTCTGAAGTCATATTCCCAAAAGACAATTTTAGTATTCTATTTCTACAATTAATTAAAGCATTAGAAGTTACAAGAAATGGACGACCTAAAATGACTGGAATTTGAACATTTGAATTTGTGACAAGTTGTGTATCAAAAACAATGAAATCTACTAGGTAGTAAAATTTATCAATTTGGACTAACAAATTCTCAACAACACCTCTTGGAATTTTTACAGATCAATCAACTAATTAAAGTGCGATAGAAGTTGGCTTTAATTCACCTAAACCTAATTGCTGATAAACAGAATAAGGTAAAAGGTTGACACTAGCACCAAGGTCTAACAAAGCATGTTCAATTTGAGTATTTCCTATGATGCAAGAAATTGTGGGACAACCAGGATCTTTGTATTTCAATGATGAATCATGTTGAATGATGGAACAAACATTCTCAGCTAAAAATGCAATTTTAGTCATATTATGCCTTCTTTAATTGTACAACAATCTTTCAAAAATTTAGCATAAGATGGGACTTGTTTGATTGCATCTAAAAGTGGAATGTTAATTTTGACTTGTTTGAACAGTTCAAAAATTTCAGCATTTTTGTTGGACTTCTCTTTTGAAAGCAAAGCTTGAGGAAATGGAACCTTTGGAACAAATTTCGCTTTTGAAACACTCTTTTCTTTTTCAGAATTTTCCTCATCACTACTAATTTTTTCACCACTTTTCAAAGTTGAATTAATCTTCTAATCTTTTGAAAGACTAGTCTTATCAATAGCTTTTTCACTTCAAAGAGTTGTGACAAAATTAATAGTTTCTTATTGTGATTGTGAACTAGAAGAGGGAACATCATTTGCACATGGATAATGTACAGGTTGAGCAAGAAATTTGCTTTGTTCTTGAATGCGAAGAGAAGAAGTGAGTTTAGAAATAGATTCTTTAATTTCACGAATGTCTTAAAAAGTGCGAGCGTTATGAACTTCACGTTTTTGAATGAATGATTTTTGAGCTTGAATGAAAGATTGCAAAGTGTCTTCAAGAGTTTTGACTCGAGATTGGAGATTTTCAGAAAAAATTTTGTGGAGGCCTTTGAAAATTTTGAGAATTTGATGGAAATTGTGGATTTTGAGATTGTTGTGGAAATGGTGGATAACCTTGAGAATTTTGTGGTGGAAGTGGTGGTGGTGGTTGAAATTGTTGTTGTGGTTGATCATTTCTCCAACTAAAATTGAGATGGTTTCTCCATTGTGAATTATATGTGTCAGAATGTGGGGATAGAAATGGCTTTCTAGGTGGGTCCAATTGATTTGTGTAATTCATCTATTCATGGGACTATTCCTTAAAAATTGGGCATTTATAAGTTGAGTCTCCCGAAGTTTGGCAAACACTACACAAAATTTCAATTTTGGGTTATTTTGTGTTCTTGGACATTCCTATGTTCTATGGCTTCAATCTTTTTAGCCAAACATGCAATCCTAGCATTTAGATCATTTTCTTGACTAAGTTGATTGACGCCTCTTTGAGCATTAGCAAGATTAGATCTAATTGAGCCTTCAAAATTACTATGTTGCCAATATTGAGAGTTTTCAGCTAAGTTAATCTAACGCTTCATCGGTTCTTTATCAAGGAATTCTCCATTACACATTGTTTCAACAAATTGATGGGTTTCAGGAGTGAAACCTTCATAAAAGAAACTAATATAACGCCATTTTTCAAAACCATGATGTGGACAAGAATTCAACAAATCCTTAAATCGTTCCCAGCATTGAAAATAAACTTCTTTTACATTTTGGGAAAAATTTTGAATTTGTTTTTTCAAAGAATTGGTTTTATGAGTTGGAAAGAATTTTTTCTAAAACTCAGTTTGCATTTCTTGCCATGTACCTATTGACCTAGGTTTTAAAGAAGTAAGCCAAGTTTTAGCTTTATCTTTTAAAGAAAAAGGAAAAAGCTTAAGCTTAACAATTTCATTTGAATCTTCTTGGTCAATGAAGGTAGCACAAACAATTTCAAACTCTTTAAGGTGCAAATATGGGTTTTCAGATTCTAAGCCATGAAAATTGGGAAGCAAGTTGATCATTCCAGGTTTAAACCTAAAGTGATGGGCATTGAGAGGAAAAACCAAACATGATGGAGTTGATTCACGGGGTGGTTGCAAATAATTTCTCTTTGAACGAACAACAGGATTGATGATTTGTTGATTAACAATATTTTCATTATGAATACTTTCATCATCAACCATTTTTGGTGAATTTGAAAACACAATAGAGGCTAAAAGTCGTTTTAAACTTTTCCTAACTAATCTATGACTTTTAGACTCACGAAACCAAACTGGTATACAAATTATTTAAATATTTACAAAATTTTATAGATAGATATTAAGACACTAAAACATTGTTTATCACTATATTGTTATAATTGAGGAGTTTTATGAAAAATATTAATGCAAAATGCTTGATTTTAACGTTAAAAAAAGTGTATTTTCTAAGTCTCATCAGTGGTGTATCCTCGTCGATATAAATTTTTGTCAATCATTGAATATCGGGCCAAGCTGTTGTGGATTCGACGTGCCTCTTCTCGGTCATCAGGCAATTCAGCTATTGTTAGGTATCGGATGATAGGGTCCATCCATGTGGCCATGGGCTCTTCTGTCACACTCGCTACACCCTTGTTTATACTTGGCTCAGCCAACCTTTCAATGGGGACTGAAACAAGGTCACTGTTGCCCAGACCTGATCCAAGCCGAGCGAGTGCATCTGTCTTCGAGTTTTCTAATCTGGGGATCTACTTGAATGGGTAAGACTTAAACTGCCCGAGCAACATCTTGACCTCTTGTAAATATGCAGCTATTGACTCTATTTAGGCTTGAAATACTCCAATGACTTGATGGATGACTAGCATTAAGTCACTATGGATGACAATGCAATCTACCCCAAGATCTCTAGCAATTCAAAGTCTGGCCTGGAGTGCTTCATATTCTGCCTCATTGTTCGAGGCCTTGAAGTCAAACCAGAGTGTATAGATTGCTTTTTAACAGTCCAGGCTTGTCAGCGTTGGCCTGACACCTGAACCTTCTACGCATGAAGATCCATCAACAAAAAGCTTACATTCTAGTTTGGACGTGGCGCGATCCTCACTACAGCTGGGGGTGTCTTATACTTCTACGGGTGCCTTCTCAGCCAAAGGTGTACCATGCTTGGTGTTAGTGACTCAGCGATGAAATCCACAAAGGCCTGAGCTTTAATGGCTGCCCTCAGTACAAATTGGACATCATACTGGCCGAGCTCGACCGACTATTTGGCCATCCTTCTCGAAATCTCTAGGCTCTAAAGAACTTGGCAGAGAGGGAACTTGGTTGGGACTTGTATAGTGTGGCCTTGAAAGTAGGGCCGTTGCTTCCCAACAGAAGTGACCAACGTAAATGCCAACTTTTCAAGTGGTGGGTACCACTCCTTGGCACCCTGGAACGCATGGCTTATATAGCATATATGCTTTTGGACTTCGTCTTCATTTCGAACGAGGACAAAGCTTACGGCCTTCTTAGACACAGCCAGATAGGCAGTTAATATTTCTCTAGGCAAAGGTTTAGATAAGAGCAGGGGTGTGACTAAATACCTTTTCAGATTTTGGAAGGCTTCTTCACATTCCTTGCTCCACTCAAACCTCCCCATAAGTGCCTTAAAAAATAGATAGCACTTGTCGGTAGCAGGGGAGACAAATCTAGAGAGAGCTGCAATCATGCCGGTGAGTTTCTGCACTTCCTTTATAGTTCGAGGTGAGTACATGTCTATAACTGCTTAGGCCTTTGATAGGTTAACCTTTATTCCTCGTTGGTTGAATAAAATTGGAGAAACTCTCCCAAGCTAACCCCAAACGCATATTTCACCGGGTTGAGTTTCATCCCATATTCTTAGAGAATGTTGAAGCCTACTCAAAGATCAGCTATGTGGTCCTCTGCTTGGACAGATTTTACCAGCATATCATCCTGTAGACTTCCATTGTTTTGCCAATTAGCAAGGTAAACATCTTATTAACAAGTCATTGGTAGGTTGCTCCGACGTTCTTCAGCCCAAAGGGCATTAACACGTAGCAGTAAAGCACTTGATCGATAACAAAAGCCGTCTTTACTTGATCTTCCTTGGCCATTCTTATCTAATTGTATCCAAAATAAGCATCCATGAAGCTGAGCTACTCAAGGCCAGCCGTCGTGTCGATGAGCTGATTAATCTGAGGAAGTGGAAAGCAGTCCTTCGAGTAGGCTTTATTCAGGTCAGTGTAGTCTATACAAACCTGCCACTTCCCATTTGCCTTCTTGACAAGGACAACATTTGCTAATCACTCTAGATACTTGACTTCTCGGATGAATCATGATTTCAGAAGCTTCTAGACCACCTCATTGATAACAGCATATCTTTTCGGATTGAAGGCCCTTCTTTTCTGTATCACCAGTTTGTGATCCAGTCGGAGGTTGTGTCGGTGACATATTATGCTTAGATCGATGCCCGGCATGTCTTCATGAGTGTATGCGAATACGTCTCAATACTTGGTAAGGAGCCCTTCAAGGTCGGCCCAGATCTTAGCTTGTAACTGGGATTCGAGTTGGACAGTGCGCTCAGGATGTATAGGATCTAGGTTGAATGACACCAAGTCTTTGATCGGGGTGGCTCTCACCTCTTCCTCTGAAAGTTTGGCATTAAGATCGGATAGCATCTTAGGCACTAGGTTGGCAGGAAGATCTATCTCGTTGACCATGTGAATGGCTGAGACGTTTAACTGCTGAGCTGTCACTACACAAATGGCGTTTGCATAACAAGCTCAGGAGTCTCTTTGCAACGAGCGAATTACTCCAACCCCATCCTCAGTGGGGAATTTCATGGCCAGGTGATATGTGGAGACTATTGACTTCAGTGTGTTCAACGTTGGACGGCCGATGATAATATTAAATTGTGAGGGTTTGTTGACAACCAGGAAGTCGATGACACGCGTAACCTGAGTAGCACCCCCTCTGAAGGTCACTAGTCATCCGACCTTCCCAACTACTCGAACACATTCTCGTGTGAAGCCATAAAGGGGGGTTTGGACCTGGATCACAGTAGCATTGCTAATCTTCATCTTGTTAAAGGCTTGTTTGAATAGGATGTCAACTAAGCTACCATTGTCGATCAGCACTCGCCGCATTATATTGTTGGTGATATGCAGCCAGCATATGAGGGCGTCATTGTGTGAATGGATTAATATATCTGCTTCCTCCTTGGTAAATGTGATTGGGGCATCCTATTGGCGGCAAATCTTATTTACATGCTCAGACATATTGATGAACTTGCCTTATTTGATCAGCTGAGCTTCTTGAATGTAAGCCTGCCACCCATTTGACATATCTACGATGACAGGCCCTCCAAAAATCATGTGAACGATGTTCGGGGGTTCCGAGATGTTCCCACAGTTGTTTCATGGGCGATTAGGCGCCTCTTGGCCCGACTGATTGTTCTTGCCAGCTACAGAGCTCGAAGTTAAGACTCACTCTACAAATTCCCTCAAGTGTCCCTCTTAGACCAGTCTTTCAATTTGGTCCTTCAGCTATATACACTGGCCGGTATTATGTCCCACGTCCTTGTGGAACTTGCAATATTTGGTTTGATCTCGCTTTACCTTGTTGCCTTTGAGCTTGGGCGGTGGTACCAGTAAGTTTCTTCTGCTCACTTGGGTGAGCACTTCGTTAATGCTAGCTACCAAGGGCATGTAACTTTGAAATTTTTCGGTCGGCGTCTTTAGCTTCTTAGGTTTCTTTTCCTTCTTCTACTTCTTACTCTGCTTGGCATTGGACTGCTCTGGTGCTTTTTTTTGCTTCTTGTCTTTCTTTGTACCGTTAGGGCCTGCCTCCTCTCTATAGCTCTTCATGTATTCCGCCGTATCGACGTACCTCTGAGCGTAGTCAAGCATCTGCGAAAACGTGCTCGGCTGCTCGAAGGCCAACGACCAAGTAAGTTTCTCGTCTTGGAGGCCCCCTATGAAAATGTGCTTGAAGGTCTCGTCTTCGACGTGCTTGACCTCAAGAGCTACTCGAGTAAACCTGTTTATGTAGTCTCAGAAGTTGTCGTCTCTTTACTTCACGGCGTACAGGCAAGTAATCTCCTTTCTCCTCATTTTTGTCATGGAGAAGGCTACCAAGAAGGCATCTGAAAGCTACCAAAAAGAGGTGATGGAGGCTGGCTCGAGTTGCAGGAACCATTGTTAAGTTAGTTTAGTAAGTGTCAACGAGAAGTCCTTGCACATTGCTGCATCGCTTGCATTCTGAAGAAGCATGTGTCCTAGGAACAACTCAACATGCTTGTCGGCGTTTGTGGTCCCGTCATAGGCCTTGATTTGTAGAACCTTGAATTTTGGTGGCATAGGGACTCGTATTATTGCGTCTGGGAATGGTGGGTCTAGGGCAGCTATGTCATCCAAGCTAAAACGATTGTTGCAAATCTCGTTGATTTGGCGCTATAGTTCTCGGAACTGGCGATTGTTTGTATCCTTGGGCAATTTGACCCTATAGGGTGCTCCGCCTTCCACGCGATCACTTGTTCTAGGTTGGCAACCTTGGTGCACTTCTGCCCGGCTCCCGAGCTGGTCAAATACATTTGCTTAGGAGCCTTATGGTGACGGTACCTGTGCTCCTTAAGGGTCAAGTCGACCTACTTAGACAAGTCTATTGTTGGCCGAGACGCCATGTGTGGAGCCTCTAGAGCACTCGAAATTAGCTTTGTTAAGTTCGGCAACATCCTGTCTTGCTCGACCTCCAGCCTGATCAGTCGGGGTTGTGAGTATCTGGACTGCATTGGTAAGTTCCTGGATTAGGTCTTGAGTGACCGGGTCCTATCCTTGTTCGACCTTGGCCATGCTCCCTTGTCCCTCGGATCGGGACCTCGTAGCCTGGGGGCGGCCCCTAGGCCTAACTAGGTTGTGATGCCAGTTTCGTGCATCACCTAACCCCTCCTATAGGGCAACGTCATCTCAAGCATTTCCTCGAGTTACCATCTCGGTCCTCGGACTTGATGCAGCTGGTGTTTTTAAGTGAAGGTGTAGGTGCCCTCCTTCTAGCACCAAAATGTTGATGCTTACCAAGGCCCGGCATTGAATTAACACCACGTGCGGCGGCGCACTGTATTCATCTCTTCCCTGTTCGTCTCTACCTGATCTGGTTGACCTACAACAATAGGAGGAACGCTTCGGAGGCAAGAAATGGTCAGTCAATAGAAAAGGGTTCTTTGATGCTCAAGGCAATGGTTGGTCGATAGAGGTCGAGAACTCGTTAGGCGGGAAGAAGCTTTCTTGCTAGAATACAATAAATGTATCCTATTTATAGGCTACCACTTAGACTGGGTGTTAGGTGGGTTTTGCCCACAACCAGTGTGTCACATCAAGGCGCGTCAGGTGGTAGAAGACAAGTGTTGTGTCCCTCCACCGATGGATTGACCCCCATCAGACGGTGAGTTGTTTGCCATCTGTTGGCCTATGATGGCGAGTAGCCATCCACTTTCAAGTAAGGTGATTTCGACCTGAGCTAGTACTTTATCCGAGGTGGCAACCTGATGAGGTGTGGTCGGGGGGACCCTGAAAAGCACCCCCTCAAAAAGTACCTCAGACATGACATCTAGGGTCATCAGAATCAGTCGTGAGCTCCTCATAAATCTACCAAGCTGCTTGGCTGACCATCTAGAGTTTGGCTCCTCGATGGTGGCGCCGAGCTCACCCTCAACATGTGTTGTTAAAATAATGGAAACACCCGTTCAACAAAATCAGTTACGTTAGCACGCTCTAACTTTATTATTGGGTGTTTGGCAAACTCAATTCCAACTCATCAGTTATGACTCAAACATTGTACAGCTCTCACATGCTATAATACTTTTAAATCTAACCCTTAGCTTCAATGCACTTTTAAACACCTTTTAAGAATTTTTGGAGACATTCCTCTGTTAGTTGACCATCAATGTTGATCAAACTTTGAACTATTTTTTTTAAATATTTTTTGTTTTTAGTATTCTTTAAGATGATGTTTACCCTTATTTTGCTTCAAAAATAAATTTGATCTTTACACACTTTAACTATAAATTTCAATCTCATAGACAGAAATTTTTTTCTTTAATTTTTTTCAAATTTTCAATAAATTAATTTTTTTAATCAATATTTTTTAGTATTTTAAAATTAATTAGATCTTTTTAAATCTAATACTTATATCTTAATATAATATTTGTTGATGAAAGATTCAACCACGTAATAAAAAAACATAGTTTTTGATAATAAAAAAAAATATAGTTTTTGAATTTAATTATTAAAAACTTTAAAATTTCAAAGTCAAAATTACAAATCCTTTTTACTCTCTATCATTCTCTACCTCAATCTCTTTCCCTATCTCCCTTTCTCCTTTTATCTATCGAACTATCTTTCATTTGGAGGAGGCATGGCAAACAACGAGAGGAGAGGCGATAGCCAGATGGTAGGGTTGCACAGGCAAGGGCATATGTGGTGAGGTCACATGGGGTTATAGGTGACTCGGGTAGGGCATGACAGATGATGGTTTGCCTAGAGATTGGAGTAAGGGCATTAGGAGGGCAACTGTAACGCCCTTTATGGACGTCGTAATAATCATTACTTTTACCATTAATATCATTATTTAAAGACAAACAATTCAAATAAAACACTTACACTCAAGCAGATATCCTAGGAACACATGCATATATTTTTTCTTTAAAAATTAGCTACCGAATTTGCTTCCCTCACCTCGGATAGCTCGATGAAACACCTATAGTGTTTGGCTAACCGTTATCCTATAGAAATGGTTAGTTTACAAATACAATCATTTATTAAATTATAGACACATACAAAACTTCAAACAATGTTTAAAACCCTTGAGAAAAATACTTATATGTCCAAGTAGTTTATTATTTCAAAATAAAAGAAACTTAACATAGTCATCAAAAAATCACAATTAAAGAAACATTAAATAGTCTTAAAACATTCAAAAGTCCATAAAATATAAACCAAGTCTTAAATCAACATTAATGTGGAAAATAACATTAACAATTAAATCATTGCTCAAGTAATTAATTCTTTTCACGACGTGATTCCATTTCTAATCCATCACTTTTTGCACATATGCCTGTCCTTGTCCTCTACCTATTCCATATGCTTTTTACCTTTGTCTACAACAAGATACAAAACTAAGCATAAGCTTTGTAAGTACACTTTCCTATCTCACAATATAAAATCTAAACTTTCATAAAAACATAACATAAGATCATTATCAAAAACATAGTATTGCACAAGGTACATGTTCATATATATAACATATCTTTCATTAAACTTCCATATTAAAACGTTTTTCATTTTATCTTTAAGGGTTCAAGCGTTGCACTATTAACATCGTAGGGGTGCCATCATGACAGGAGTGGAGTAGCTAGTCCTCAACCAAACATAACAAGTCCAAACCTTACGAGACATCATAAACATAAACATAGGATATGCAACACTTAATTAAGTGATACATATACATACATGTAAGCTTTCTTTGAAAACTTGTCATAAACCATAAAAACATGAACATAAAAACATCCTTAGGAAAGTTCATTGTAAGAGGTCTTGAAATAAAAATATTATATCACAAACTTTTGCTTATAAAACATTGCTTAAATTTTCATAAACTTTATCATGTTGCAGGTAATAATGTACTTACTTGACTTGTTTGATTACTAAACCTTAAAAGTGGATGACGTAGCGCAGTTCTTGGTGTGCTCGTCTTTTAGAGTGTTCATATCAATCATTCATAAAATACATAAAATTAATATTTATGTTCATGATATCATGTAATTCCATATTACATCATTATACATCATTCTTAACAAAAAAAAAAAAACATCTTTGAATCACAAAAATGCACCTAGAGTAAAGAAACAAAAAGACAGAAATCATTTAGAGAAATTAATCTCGACTTATGAGCATGAATAAAGTCTAAAACTTATTCTGTAACATAGTTAACATATAAAAGCATCACTTAGATTTTTTTTCTCTTAAAAATATTAATCTAAAATACCTTTTTCAATTTTTTAAGCCATTCAAGTAAATCTGTCAATCACAAAAATTGATAGACCTTCAAGGATTCATCACCTTATATCTTTCGATTCACATTCAATTAGTGCATGAAAATTTAAAAGAATAAAGCTAACACATATATATAACTCTCATATTTTTCTTTAGCCATAAAAATTTTATATAATAATTTAAATAAATCACAAAAGTCAATACTGTAAAATCTGTCAGCAAAGCCTGGGCAGTGAGAAGCCCTAATTAAAAATTATAGATTAAATTATATATGCTATAAAATAATTTAAAAACATTATTACACATAATGGACACATAAATCACAGCATATCCAAATTTAAGCTCCAAATAAATTCAGAATAATTCAAAACACACATTTGAATTCAAAGTTAATATTAACATCAAACATGCAAAACAGCAAACACTTCTCATTCAAATATTTTTATAAAACCAAATATGCATGACATGTTTTTGGAATTTTTATGTGAGATTTTTAACATATAAATAAACCTATAAAAATAATAAATCATGTAAAACACATTTAAAAGTATGATTTATTATCTCGCGAATTATAAAGCATATAAGGCAGACATTCATAACCACTGAGTACTTGGCAATCAATGAATTTTATCTTTAAACTTAATAAAGATACAAAATTAAAAATTTGTAGATACTTATCAACAATGACTCATAATTTTTTATGGAATCAAAAAGCACTTTTTAGTTTATAAAACAGAATCTATAAAAACAAATATAAATCTACTAGCAAATAAAATTATGTGAAAAGTATTTGATTAAAAGCTCATAACATTAAAAATATATTGAACGAAAATTTATAAAAAATTCCAGACATTCCTAACATGTATATGCACATCATATCCAAAAATCATAGCAAAAATAAAATCATTTGAATTAAAATATTATTGGGAGTTTCACTAGATAAACAAAAACCCTAGAACATTTTTGGCAGAGTCCAAATTCCAAACCCTAATCATACCAAGCACAGATAATTATCAATATATTCATTAACAAAACTAAAACATTATACACATAAATAAATTCATAATTTGTATTTTTGAATTCTTTGAGAGAGAAAATCTTAAATAAAACAAAATTTCAACTGATGGTGCATGAGGTTTAGGAAAGAAAAGAGAGCATAAAAGCATAGAAGGATAGGAGAAAAGATGGCGGCAAAAAAAAAGAGATAGGAATAATATGCATGCATGATGCCACATATTTATAGGTATAAGCAACCCTAGCCCTAGGTTAAATAGGTCTTCTTTTTTTTGCCTTCACAGCAAATTCCTATTTTTTTCCCCTTTACATGACAACTAATCAGTTGCCATTTACATATCCATATAATATATATATATATAAATATAATAAAATACAATACAATAAAATACAATATAATATAATATAATATTAAGCAAAACAATTACACATCACATTATGTATTTATAACCTAATTAAATATATTAATTTATGCATTATTGTTATTCTTTTGGATACTTTATATTATCAAGTTTCTTAGCACCATAATAAAAAATGTTACATATATAATTATCGTGACATCATAAATGTTATAAAAATAAGAAAATATGCAATAAAATTTATGTCATTGTCAAGAATATAACTATAGTATATATATATAACTCTAAAGCATTATAAATATAAATTTAGAGCAAGTCAAAACTCTAAATAAAACAATAAATACTTTATGCTTGTCATCATTTCTGACATGAAAAATTTTGAGTACATCGATCTCACGTAGCCGTCCCCTGTGACATTACTAAATAAAAAGTTAATTTACTTAACATAAATAACAATCACTTGTAAAATATCATGTTCTAACATTTAATTAATGTGAATATCTATAAGAGAAAATGGCAGGTATTACAACTCTCCCTACCTTATAAGAATTTCGTCCTCGAAAGTTAAAATAATTGTGGATATTTGGCCCTCATATCATCCTCACATTCCTATATAGCCTCTTTTACTTGGTGATTTTGTCTCACAACTTTGACCAAAGGAATTTTTTATTCCTCAAGGTCTTAGTTTTTTTATCTAAAATATCAACCAGCTTTTCTTCATAGCTGAGATCTTCTCTTATCTCAATCACCTATGGTTTGATCATGTGTGTAGGGCACAAGACATACTTTTTAAGCATCGAGACATGGAATATATAGTGGATAGATGACATCTTCAATGGTAAACTCAACTGATAAGCTACCTTGCTAATTCGCTTTACAATTTTATATGGTCCAACGAATCTCGGGCTCAGCTTGCCTTTCTTCCTTAACCTCATGACCCCCTTTATTAGTGCAACCATTAGGAGCATACAATAGCCAATAGCGAATTCCAAGGGCCTTCTCCTTTTGTTGGCATAGCTCTTTGTCAACCCCAAACAATCTTAGTTCCTTGACGTATCAACTTTACCTTCTAAGATGTCTTGTTGACAAAATCTATCTTTTCACTATCCTCACTTTCTATCATCGTCTTTTCTCCAAGTTCGTGCTACAATATAGCCTATCTACATTTCCAACTATATAGAGCCTTCTTAGGTGCCATTTCAATTGTCGCCTTTCTTGGATGGTAAAGGATTCCATAATCATAATCCTTCACTAGCTCTAACCATCTCTATTGCCTCATGTTCAGGTCCTTCTAGGTGAAAAAGTACTTTAAATTTTGATCATCAATGTAGATCTTACATTGAACTCCGTACAAGTAATGTCTCTAAATTTTTAACTCAAAAACTATAGCCATTAACTTGAGGTTATGAGTAGGGTCATTCTTTTCGTAATCCTTCAATTGTCTAAAAGCATAGGCAATCACCCTATCGTTTTGTATCAACACTACACTAAGCATCACTATAAAAAACAAATCCT
This sequence comes from Artocarpus hirsutus, assembly GCA_946598075.1. Taxonomy (NCBI): domain Eukaryota; kingdom Viridiplantae; phylum Streptophyta; class Magnoliopsida; order Rosales; family Moraceae; genus Artocarpus; species Artocarpus hirsutus. The sequence goes on along the minus strand of CAMOHE010054228.1, from coordinate 69,806 downwards.
TCATTGCCTTCCAGAATTGCCAAAACTAGAACTATAGTCAACCTTTCTTTTAATTCTTGAAAGCTCTTCTCGTACTCATTGGTCTATTCAAACTTCTTCCCCTTGTGAGTTAGATTGGTGAGAGGCGACGCTATCCTAGAGGAATCCTCCATAAACTTCCAATAATAACCAGCTAATTCCAGGAAGCTTTTTATCTCACTTGCATTTTTAGGTTGCTTCTAGTTAAGAACAGCCTCAACCTTAGTAGGATCCACCATTCTTCTTTCCTTTCATATGACATGCCCTAAGAAGGATACACAGTCAAGCCAGAACTCACATTTAGAGAACTTTACATATAATTTATGTCTCTTCAAGGACTCTAACACAATCCTTAAGTGTTCAACATGCTCTTTTTGACTTTTCAAGTAAATAAGAATAGTATCGATAAACACTATGGCAAATTTATTGAAGTAATCCTTAAACACCTTATTCATCAAGTCTATTAAAGCCGCAAGAGCATTTGTTACACCAAAAGACATAACCATAAATCTATAGTGATCGTATCCCAATCTAAAGGATGCCTTTGAATGTCTCCTTCTTTTATCTTCAGCTAATGATATTCTAACCGCAAATCTATCTTCGAAAATATAGACGCACCATTAAGCTGATCGAACAAATCATTAATTTAGGGCAATGGGTACTTCTTCTTGATCATCACCTTGTTCAATTATCAGCAATCGATGCAAAATCTCATGGAGCCATCCTTTTTCTTCACAAACAAAATCGGTACTCGTTATAGTGAGTGACTAGGTCGAATGAAACCCTTATCAAGAAGTTGCTTTAGTTAGGAGTGCAACTCCTTCAATTCGGCTAGAGCCATTCTATACAATGCCTTGGAATCGAATCAGTGCCTGAAGTGAGCTTGTTCTTAAACTTGATTTCTCTATCTAGACGTAAGCTTGGTAGGTCTTTTGAAAATACCTTTGGAATTTCTTGAACCAATGTAACATCTTCAATCTTTGTCTTTTCTTCTTAACTCTTATCTACAATGTTTGCCAAATAACCCATAAGGCCACTTGCCAACCATTTTCTTGCCTTCACAGCTAATAGAAACATGTTTGGCTTCTTTCTTGACTCACCCACATATACAAATTTTTCCTCACCTTTTGGATAGAGAATCACTTTTCTCTTCGGCACTCGATAGAAGCATTATACTTACTTAGGAAATCTATCCCGAGAATCATATCATAGTTACACATATCAATTATAATAAGATCGACAAAAAGTTTTCTTCCAAAAATTCACAAAGGATCTATGCACAAATAATGCGTAAAATCATCACTTTCCTAGAGGGTAGTGTCGTAATGAGCTCTTGTATCATAGGCTCCTAATGTTCTCCTAACTTCTTAGGAAAAAAAGAGGATACAAAGGAATACGTAGCACCTATATCAAAAAGAGCATGTACATTAAAAGAAAGGATTGAGATCTGACCTATGACAATATTAGAGGTTTCGGCTGCCACTTGTTCTTTCATAGTTGCATAGATATAAGCATTGGTAGATGAAGCTTCAAGTCTTCCCTAGTTTATGAGTGGTCCCTTCAAGGTAGCTTGCATACGGTGGAGTTGAGCAATGGGCTTTTTGCTGACCTTGAGCATTGAACTGGGTGGGGCAGTTCTTAGAAAAGTGACCCTCATGGCCATAAATAAAACATTGATTTGTTTCACGATAGTATTCACTCGGGTGTTTCTTTTGGCATATGGTTGCATCTGCCTGTTGTTGTTATGCTGGACACTACTCCTTTTCATATTGTCTTGACTATGCTGATTCTGAAAATTGTCCTTTCTCTTATTATTCTTCCAGTTCGATTGTTTTTATTATTGCCCTGGGGTCAGTTTGAGTGTTTGAGTTATTCGTAGGATGACTTTATCAGGGCTGGTTTCTCTTCAACTTTGATAGGTGGATTTCAGCCTGTTGTACCCTTAAAACAACTTGTTTTGGATGTTTACGTAGACTCGCCCCATCAATGATTGCTGTAATTTGAAGTCAGAGAACCTTAATCAACCTCTTGACCCTCTTACCATTGTCACTGACCATTCCTAGGCAATGACATGCTAATTGATTGAACTTAGAAACCACATCAGTAACTAATATATCTACTTAAGAAGGTTCTTGAATTTTTCATAATGTTTTTGAGTGATGTCCATGTAAAAGAACTTCGCATTAAATTCATGAACAAAGTTAACCTATGTCATCTCGTCTATATTATTGCTTTGCTTTGTCCTATCCCACTAGACTCTAACTTTCATTATTAGGCAGTATAAGGGACAAAGGACCTTCTAAGCCTAAGTAAAAGCCATCAACTTCAGAGTGGCTTTGATCATCTTCAACCATCCGAGAGCAACCAAGGGAACCTTGGAACTTTCAAAATCAGTAGGCTTGACGTGCTTCCATCTAACTAATAAGGGGCTTTTATAAGCAGATATTGTTTCTGGTGTAGGGCTAGGGCTACCCCTTCTTGCTATTGAAGAGAAGGTCGTATGTTTTCACCTTGTCTTTTGACTGCATAACCATTAGATCTAAGCTCTTAAATTTCCCTTCTTTGATTTTAAAGCTATCTTTGAAGGTTTGCAATCATTGCCATCAGGTTAGCATCGGCTAGGTTGCTAGCTCTAGCAGCAGCTGGGTTGCCAGCTCTAGCAGCAGCTTGAGCACAAGCTTGAGTCCTTCTACGGTTGTTCATCTTTGACTTCCTAGAAGGATTATAAGTTTAGGAATGATATTTCAATTTTAGGAATGAGACAAGATTTTAGTATTAAAATTATGCACTAAGGCATTAATCACCTTAAACTTGAACCTTATACTTATCATTAAACATACATAAACAACTATTTAACTAAAACATGCCTACTTAGAGAACTTGAAACTGACATGTAGTGATGTGTATTGAAAACAAAAACCCACTCTGATACCATAGCTATAAGGCCTCCTTATGAACATCATAATAATCATTACTTTTACTGTTAATATCATTATTGAAAGATAAACAATTCAAATAAAACATTTACACTAAAGTAGATATACCAGGAACACATACATATATTTTTTCTTTAAAAACTATGTAACAGATTTGCTTCCCTCACCTTGGTTAGCCCGATGGAACACCTATAGTGTTCGATTAACTGTCCTCCTACAAAAACTATTAGTTTACAAATATAATCATTTATTAAATTATAGACACACATAAAACTTCAAACAATGTTTGCAACCCTCGAGAAAAATATTTATATGTCCAAATAGTTTAATCATATCAAAATAAAAGAAACTTGGCATAGCCATCAAGAAACCACAATTTAGGAAATATTAAACAGTCTCAAAACATTCAAATGTCCATAGGAATATAAATCAAGTCTTAAATCAACATTAGTGCAAAAAATAACACTAACAATAAAATCATTACTCAAGTAATTAATTCTTTTCATGGCATTATTTTGTTTTCAATCTAACACTCATTGCACACATGCCTATCCCCATCCTCCACCTATCCATATGCCTTCTATCTTTGTTTGCAACATGATATAAAATTAAGTATAAGCTTAGTAAGTATACTGTCCTATCTCACAACATAAAATATAAACTTTATAAAAACATAACATAATATCATATTCATAAACATAAAAGTGCACAAGGCACATGTTCATATATATAACATATCTTTTATTTAAGCTTCTGTATTAAAATGTTATTCATTTTATCTTTAAGGACCCAAGCATTATACCATTAATATTGTAGGCGTGCTGTCATGAGAGGAGTGGAGTAACTACCTTAAACCAAACATGACAAGTCTAAATCTTGCAAGACATCATAAATATAAACATAGGGTGTGCATTGCTTAATTAAGTGATACATGTAATATATATAAGCTCTCTTTTAAAACTTGTCATAAACCATGAAAACATGAACATAAAAACATCCTTAAGAAAATTCATCGTAAAAGGTCTTAAAATAAGAATATTACAGCACAAACCTTTGCTTATAAAACATTGCTTAATATTTTCATAAACTTTATCATGTTGCAGGTGAGAATATGCTTACTTAATTTGCTTGTTTACCAAACCTTAAATTGGATGACATAGCTACGGTTCTCGATGTGCTCGCCGTTTGGAGTGTTCATGTTAATCATTAATATAATACATGAAATTAATATTCATGTTAATGATATCATTTAATACCATATTATATCATCATACATCATTCTTAACAAAACAAAGCATCTTTAAGTTGCAAACTTTCACTTAGAATCAAGAAACATAAAGACAAAAAATTTGACCTCTAATTAGAAAATTGATCTCAACTTATAAGCATGAATAAAGTCTTAAACTTATTCTGTAGCATAGCTAACATATAAAAACATCACTTAAATTTTCTTCTCTTAAAAATATTAATCCAAAATACCTTTTTTTATTTTTTTCAAATTATTCAAGTAAACTTGTCAATCACAAAAATTGACTGACCTTCAAGGATTCATCACTTTATATCTTTCGATCTACATTCAATTAAATCATGCAAAATTGCAAGAATAAAGTTAACACATAAATATAACTCAGATTTTTCTTTAGCCATAAAAAATTTATTTTATAATTTAAATAAATCACAAAATCAATAATACAAAATCTACCAGCAAAGCCTAGATGCTGAGTAGTCCTAATGAAAAATTATGGATTAAATTGTTTATGCTATAAAATAATTTTTAAAAAATAATATACATAATAGAGACATATAATCATAGCATATCCAAAATTAAGCTTCAAATAAATTTGAAATAATTCAAAACACATGTTTTAATTTAAAGTTAATATTAACATCAAACATGCTAAACACCGAACATTTTTCATTGAAACATTTTTACAAAATCAAATATGCATGATATTCTTCTAGAATTTCTATGTGACATGCTTATAAACAAACACTATAAAAATAATAAATCATGTAAAAATACATATAAAAGTATGATTTATTATCTCACGAATTATATAAAGCATATAAGGCAGACATTCATAATCAATAAGTACTTAGCAATCAATGAATTTTATCTTAAAACATAATAAAGATATGAAGTTAAAAATTTAGGGACACTTATTTAAGATATCACCAAGGACTCAAAGTTTTTACAAAATTAAAAGATGCTTTTTGGCTATAAAATAAACTCTACAACATATACATACAAATCTGCCAACAAATATAATTTCGTGAGTAATGTTTGATTGAAAGCTCATAACATTTAAAATATGAAAATTTGTAAAAAGTTCTAGACATTCTTAACATATATATACACATAATATCAAAAAATCGTAACAAAATAAAATCATTGGATTAAAACATTATCGAGAATTTCACTTGATAACCAAAAACCTAAAACATTCTCAATATAGTCCAAATTCCAAACCCTAATCGTACCAAACATGTATAGTTATAGATATATTCATTAACAAAACTAAAGTGTCATATACATAAAAAAAATTATAGTTTGTAGCCTTGAATTCTTTGAGAGAAAATCTTCAAGAAAACTAAACTCTAACTAATGGTACGTGAGGTCTAGGGAAGAAAAGAGAACATAAAAGCATAGAGGAATAGGAGAAAAGATAGAGGCAAGAAAAAGAGATATGAATAATATGTGTACATGAAGCCACATATTTATAGGCATAAATAATCCTAGTCCTAAGTTAAATGAGTTTCCTTTTCTTTTTTTTTTTTTTGGCCTTTATGGCAAATTCCCTTTTTTTTCCTTTACACGGCAACTATTAAGTTTCTATTTACATATCCATATAATATAATATAATATAATACAATACAATACAATACAATACAATACAATATTAAGCACAACAATCACATATCACATTATGTATTTATAACCTAATAAAACATTTTAATGTACACATTATTATTATTTTATTAGACACTTTATATTATCGAGTTTCTTAACGCCAAAATAAAAAATGTCACACATATAATTATCATGATATCATAAATATTATAAAAATAAGAAAATATGCAATAAAATTTATGTTATTATGAAGAATATAACTCTAGAGCATTTATAACTTTAGAGCATTATAAAAATTATAAATTTAGTGCAAGTTGTAACTATAAAAACAAACAATAAATACTTTATGCATATCATCATTTTCGACAAGATCAACCTGAGCACATCGATCCCACGTGGCCGTGACCTGCGACATTACTAAAAAAAAATTTAATTTACTTAGCATAAATAATAATAACTTATAAAATATCCTGTTTTAACGTTTAATTGACACAAATATCTATAAGAGAAAATGACAGGCGTTACATCAACAAGGGTTGGGTATTCAGGTGCTCGGAGGATGAGGCTTGGTTGGCTGAGATTATAAGTGGTTAGATTAATGGCCGATATTAAAAGGGTTAATTTATTATCTTATATCCAAAATTAATAGAGTTAATTTTAGTGGATGTTAAGATAATTAGTTTCGTTCAAGAGTGTGTCTATGTTGTTTTGGTAAAGCACAAAGATTATTAGTGTAATTAACCATTCATTTTACAAACACATGGATGTTGTAGGCATTGATGGAATAAAACTATAAAACTAAGAAAATTACTATCTTCACTATGCATAACAGGTGTTTTGGATATTTTCCCCTTTCACAAAGAGTTAAAGGAAACATACAATAAAAATTGAATAAGAAGTGTTAAATTTAGAGCTATCCTGTTAAAACGCATCAAACTTCTATTGGTTCAATCGAGAAATAATACAAGATCACGAGACAGGGAGATTATAAAAGGTGAATAATGCTCGCTTTAACAAGAACTAAAAACGTATTAATTAGAAAAACTAGTATTAATATGTTGATTACATGCCAAACTATTTATTTATTAATTATGTAATATTTTTTATGAGGATACTTGAAACATTTTTATTTGTTGATACTAATGATATTTCTTTAAACAAATGTTGGCAGTGAAAAGTTGTTAGTCAACAAGAAGGAAGATTTGAATGTGCGAAATTTTATAATTTTGTTTAGGATGATCAACTTGATGATTTTTATTTTTTTATTTTTATTTTAATATTATTGGTTGATTTTGTAATGCACAAATCTTCACAAGTAATAAAATGAATGCGTATAGTGATAATCCGATGAAAATTATTTTTAAATATAGTTATTATTAAAATTTATTAATCTAAAAACTGATAGCCGTTAGTAAGTTAATAGACGGAAAATAGCAGAATTTAAGATAAAATCAAAATACCAAATTACCCCTTTTAGACTATAATCCCGAATCAGAAATTTCTTTTTCCTCTTTCTTTTTTTTTTTTTTTTCCTTTTCCCCTTACTCTTTCTTTTTTCTCTCTCCTCTTCTCACGATCAATCGCATATACATTTCCTTCTTAATTTTATATTCTTGTTCCTAGTGCGCCCCAAGCACACCCCCCCACCCCCCCCACACACCCCCCCCCCCC